>JAJEKV010000009.1:23894260-24010940 GCA_021234155.1 Isoetes taiwanensis | reverse complement strand
AAGGCTACGTACGTTTCACAAAAAAGCGCTTCATACCTAAACGACGAAACAAAACCATGGAAACACACTGTACATCAAGAGAAACCCCTCATGGCAAGATTCTGTTTAACACTCGAGCACAAACCTCAAAGATTTGTTGTTTTGAAAGTGTATACTATTATTAACAAATCGACAACCTTGAACTACAATCAAATTCAATAAAGATCGCAAATAGAATAGAACTGAAAAAATAAAAAAAATATGTATAGTATACCCAAAGATATTATTAGAGTATAGATGATAGAGCAACCGGGTCGCTTCCATATTAATTTAAATAATGTTGCTTCTGTGATCACATGTACATATTCTTTGAATTTCATAGGGAACAATCCATTCTTAAATACAAAGTTATAAAGGCTCACATCACTTCTATATTAGAAGTCCCACCTTAAAAGAGGTTAGAAAATAATCACTGCAACATGTTTCTCATCCATGGATCATGCAATACTGAAGTAGTAGCTTGCTTTGGTAACCCGCCATTATAGTTGGACCTGCAATATATGTTTTCATTTGCATTTTGGGTGTGATATATAATAGAATGTGAAGCCCCATCGCGAATATAATCTAGGGCTCGCTTAACTCCATAACTGATAACAAATGAATGTTTAACTTGGGGTGATATATATTGAAGAGGAGTATCATAAAAGTTCTTGTAGAATGAGGTGAGCCATTAGAGACATTAAACATTGTGGACATTAGTCACCATCTTAGCACATTGGTTCCACTCCTGGGTTTATGTAAGAATGGATGGTGATCCTCCGGTTTCCAGTAGATGCCCCACTAGTGTCGCTTAACCAATTAAATTCTCGATATAACCTTATTGATAAAGAAACAAATCTCCAAACATCCAATTTACCATCAAAATGTTTAATCAAGTTTATGTCACCAACACGCCATCTTTAAACTCGCTCAATAAAACACTTGTATCATAAGATCAAATACAAGATGAAGCCCAGAACTGACTCGAATGACAATCTCCAAACCGATGAGGCTTGAATGCCTCTCTGTGACCCAAACAAGAACTATCAATAAGTGTTGTAGCTAATCAAGGAAAAGCACAAATCAAACTCTCAAGAGAACTACCTTCTTCTTCATTAAATACTCTATACCAATTCACCGTGGAATTATATCCATACAATGACCTCTTCACAATGGTAATACTGCTAAAGGTATTTTTGGTAAATGCATAGAAATAGGGGTATTTTGAAAATTCGCAATTGGTAATGTCTTGTCCATTATGTACTGATGCCCCTCCCTGGTAAAATCTCTCTTGGCCTGCTCACACCGGGCTTCTCCCTAACTAGTAGAGGATGGTGGCTCTTAGATTGATGATGTGAGTATTCCCCATAATTTTGTTGAGCAACATATCAAATTGAATGCCTTCCCTCCTTCGTGCCCTCGGCAATTTATGCTATAAAAACAGTGAAGGTGCTAAGGTAATCAGAGATTGCCTTGGCAAATAGCTAGTATGATGGTTAAAGTGTTTATATTCAATACTTTATTTGTTTCCTGGCTGTTAGAAAGTGATTTCAAATGGGAATTTCTGTGATATTGAAGAATCCTGACTATAAGGCAATATTTTTGTTATAGTAGAACGCTTGTTGCTAACCAATTTTTTAGTCTCAAGAACTTCGATCTATACCTCACATAAATCATTTCGTGAGTAATAAAATAAGTACCGCCCCAGAGGCTGGTACACATGAAAGCTAATGTGACATGTATAACAAGATGACAATACAAGATAACTATATACACATGTAAATCCCCGCCTAGAAGCTATCAAAAACAAATGTCATTAAAGAAAATACGAAACAAAATCATCCTCAAATGATTTTCGAGAAATTTTCTACCCAAAAGATAATGCCTCCATAACTTTACATGCGGCACAATTGTAAGTATTTCCAAATCATGGATTGGGGTAATCTGCTCACCGATAAAGCTTCTTTGATCCATACGCACACACATGACCAACTTTGTAAATAAAAGCACATCCAATCCCAGCTGGCTCGAAAGTACCGCTACACAAAAATCCCGCCCAGCGGGGAGTGAATCCAAGATTAAGTACGCGCTAAGGCATGTTTCTGTAATTTGAAAGCTTAATAAGACACCTCCGACCATTGGAATTTAAATCTTTTGAAGTAGGGTGGTCAATGGAGCTTTCCTAGAAAATGCTTACAAACTTGCTATAATATCCATTTAACCTATGAATGCCCATCTCCATTACGATCGAGGTTGCGCCATTCTTGTGGCTAGCCTTACCTTTCAGATCCGCCGGGCCACCCCTTGTTGAGCATAACATGGCTTGGGGCTAGATCAACCGCTTCCGAGCAAAACGATTTGAAAGCTACTTCATAAAGCTTACGCTAAGGTAAAAGCTCAAAACTCGAGCGCAATGTTCAACATGCTCTTCAAGTGTTCTCGAACAACCCATCGCCGAAACACAAGCACAAATTGGTCAAGATGAGCCCGAAAACATCATTCATAAGTCGAGATAAAAGTGGTTGGTGCATTGGTGTTTCCAAATGGCATTACCACAAATTCATAATGGCTAAGTATCTCAAAAGGTGCGGCTTTTAGGATATCCTCTTCCTTAATCCCGGATCTGGTGGTAGCCGACCGCAAGTCAATCTTGAAAAGAACTTGGCACACTTAATTGATAAATAGATCATCCACTGCGGGCAAAGTTTAACCATACTTGATAGTTACCGATTTAGCAATTCTATAGTCTAGACACAAATGCAATCCTTCTTCTTTACAAATAAACAGAGTCTAAATGGAGATGCTAGGCCTAATAAAGCCTTGCTCCACCAATTCTTCTGCCGCTTTTAAGTTCGCCATCTCTACCACATTGCAAATGATAAGGAGGCCGCTGACAGGAAAGGCATCCCGAAGTAATTCTAATATCAGCGATTCACCCTCACGAAAGGGAGGCAAACAAGTAACTTGTCGTGAAACACGCCCCGACTCTTCTAACACCTCCTCGAATGGCGCCTCTAACACACCTATAGAACATATCAACCCAACCTGACATGCTGTACCCATCAGAACATGCAACTATAAGCTCGCTCTAAGCGACTAGGTCTAAGTATAATCCCTCGGGCCAGGTTTGGGCAACCTCCTCTCGCTTACGAACCGCCTCCGGCTCCCAAGATCCCGGCCTCCTGCCCCGGCGCACTGTGTTCGCCGGTAATTCCTCAGATGGTACCGGTCCGTGAGCTCTGCATGTCGCTTGCACGGTGGTCCATGCGGTCTTTTGTGTAGCTTCTAGATGGAAGAGTTTCTCAAGATGAAGCTATGTAGTTCTTCTCATTCCAAGAGAAAGGGGAAGATTGTAACGGTCCCATATTACAAGCACATGGCCTCACTAAGGTAATGTTCTGGCTAGTCTGGCCTTCCGGGGAGGCCACTCAGCTACCTGGTCGGAGGTCCCCATCCCAGCAAGGTGCAAACCGCTGGGCCCCGGGCCTGATAAGCTCTACTTGTGGTCCTCCCTCCGGCTCTCTAAGAACGGTAAAACTTAATGCTTCCAAGCTTGATCATGTTGGTTCTGGGGTCAAGTGGTGGCTGGTCTGCAAGATTCAAATTTCATAAGGAAGTGTCGCTGAAATGGAAGATAGGGTATGGGGATTTGGCGATTTTCTGTAAAGTGGGTCACAAGCAGTTCAGAACAATGTCGACTATGGAGCTACTATCCCGAGAGAGATGTATTCACTAGCGCCGCCATACAAATTCGGAAGACATTCATCTTCTTAGGTTGAAGCGCTGCATCATGGCAACTAGCGCATATAAGTGGCATATGGGCGCTTAGTGTAGGGGTAGGTGGTTAGGGTCAGAAGGGAGACGCTTGTATGATAACATGCAAGACTACCATGATAAAAGAAGGCGTCCCAATCCAGCACACTTTCAAAAAAGTAACACAAATTTGAATCTAACTTTTAATTAATTTTTTTTTGAAAAGTTTCAAAAAATTTCTTAAAAAATCTGGACGCTGGTATTTTTTATAATGAAACCGTATGGTTACGCTATCATTTTTTCTTGGTAAAACACTCTATCCGACAGCACGTACTTTTGCTTTTCGCCACTGTCACCATTTCGGCTTCTGTAACGTGTGTGTCTCTAGGGTATTTGGAGGTGCCCATCCATTGGAACCATTTTCGCCTTCATCCGAAAGCTACTTACAAAAGTTATGACCTTTCTAAACGGTCCTCCAAATGTCTGCTGTGTTTTCCATAATCGCCCCTAAAACCTCTTAAACTCACAATTTATTACATCAACCTAGCATGAACCAAACATCGAAGGTTAAGCAACCCAATCCAACTTAAACTCCCACCTAATCAACTAACGAGTTAGAGGTTTGTCATAAGTGATTTCGGAGCAACCAAAATCACGCCTCATACCACTGCAGGACGCCCCTCGAACATATATACGACTCATGATATATACGGACTTCCTTCTCCCACATGGCAACCAACCTCGCTTAGCGTGGAGCAAAATCTCCGTCTAACCTCGACCATCTATGGAAAGATGCTTGGAGTGAAGGACATGGTGTTATTCGCCCACGCCTAATGGGTTCTATATCATGGTTGCATATAAGGTTAGTACAAAGATAATCAGATTACAAATATCCACTATATCACTTAAGGGTGGCACATCCATCCAACCGATAATAATACCGGTAGAAGATGCATTTAGCACCAGAGAAAACACCATATAACCCATATGGTTCTACCCCTCGGCTCGGGACCAAAGTGAGGATCGATCGTGACTGGGCCAGGGTCTCAAGGGATCACAGACCGAATCTTGGCATGGCATTGGCCGGGTATATAGAACATCTGCCAGTGGGTTGTTCCACCCATCCGCCCCCTCCTCGTGCACACTTTTGTGATGAGGTCAAATCATGCAAGTGGCATCACTATAGCCTTCCCGGAGACGCAGACTCGGTATCACCCTTCCGAGCCTACTCCAAGTTACACTCCCCGGTCTCGATGAGGCAAGCCTGGGAAGTGTCCCCTCCGTGATAGCCCATAGGCAGCCAGAGAACAAGTGGCCGCATCGCAAGAACCCCCATCCGCATTCGGAATTACCCCCAACTTTATCATCAAGTGGCTGTGGATGCTCCCACACGGCCACATCTCGACCTGTGGAGTGTCGTGACCCATACCTCCGCCCCTCACGACCGCCATCGTGCCTAGCCCACCGGAGTCTCTGTGAGCCTTTATGTTCGCAGTAAGACCCCACCCCCCACTTCACCTCTGGGCCCTTCTCCTCCGGGTGCTAAGCAATTCCCATAGCATCTCACGCCCCTATGGGTCTCTTGTGCCCAAAGCCGCAATTACTAGGTACTAGGGGGACTACTAGGAGCATACTAAGTAAAACATATATACGTAGGTCTCTACCTTAATCCCGCTCGAGGACTACTAACAAAGATACTACTCATAGATTCATCCATCCATTCATAACAAAGCATAATCCATAATTGAAACATAATCCTAAGCATCGCAGAAGGGTTAATCCTGCATGCAAAAGACAACCAAAGGAAGACCCACCGAGGTGCTAGCCCTAGAGATATCAAGCTTATTCTATCCACTAACCCGACCCTCGCTAGATCCATTTATCAGGCGTGGCATCTCCATCTCTGCTAAACTTGGGCGCCTGCCAG
Organism: Isoetes taiwanensis; assembly: GCA_021234155.1. Taxonomy (NCBI): domain Eukaryota; kingdom Viridiplantae; phylum Streptophyta; class Lycopodiopsida; order Isoetales; family Isoetaceae; genus Isoetes; species Isoetes taiwanensis. The sequence goes on along the minus strand of JAJEKV010000009.1, from coordinate 24,005,242 downwards.
CCTCCACTTGGTTCGACTTGGGGATCCAAATGGGATAGGGACCAATTTGATGCCCCAAGTTAGATTCTCCCATCGGCTAATTGAATTTAGCTGTGGCACCTTCCTAATTAATCAATTATCCCAACTTAATTAACTTAATTGAGTTAATTAGATAATGCTCTTTAATTATAGGTAATTTCAACCTTTAATGATTCTTTATTAATTTAGCATAGCTAAATTAATCCCTTAGGTCAACCTCCCAGTTAAATACCCCATGATGGCGTATCTACCACGCGATCGCGGATAGTATATTTATAATGATACTTCCATAACATGCGGAACGCCACAAAGTTACTTATATTTCCTCATTTCGAACTCGAAATGCTTTCATGGGTCGCTCATTGGCTTTTATAAATTAATATTTACGCTTTGTTGATTCATGACCCTTGAAACACCGAACTTATAGGTCTCCTGGCATATTGGCCTGGGATGCAAACTGATAAGGTAGTGATATCTAGCAAGTGGAAAGGCATGCCGGTAGCGCAGCGTACAGAGGGAAGAGGATTTTGAGGCTCTTTTGTACAAGATACGCTTTCAAGTTGCGGCACAACATGGTAAAATGAATTAAATCGATAGATCGACCAAATTAAGGATCAATCTTTAATGTTGTTTACTTGTCTCTAATTCATCTTGTCAATTTATCGGAGTTATCTTAGTTGCCCCTTCTACATTCCACTAAGGAATATACTGTGGAGACTATTTTGACATGTAGTACACAAAGCCAATAGTATTTACAATGCTAATTCGTGCTTTCGTTTTGACATTTTGTTTGATATCCGTAAAGTTTACTCATCATATTCTTCTTCATAAAGGTAGGTGTAGTAGAATTAATTCCCTTTACTTTCCCGTCCATAGAAACATGTAAAGAAACACTAAATTGTGGGAATTTCCAAAGTTTTGTTTGACATGTGGGAAGTTTGACTCATGATAACATTGTAATGTGATGTAAATGTAGAGAACAAATGCATGGATGTCGGTCTCATATGTAAGATGCATATATAAGTGCAAGATTTCATTGTTTCCATTATGTGTTGGTAAATCGGTAAATGCAAGCTGCTCATGGGTTCAATGATCAATAAGAAACAAGGGTCATTTAAGTCCTTGTATTGGCTGGAGGCAATTTATTATTATTTCAATTCTCGATTTATTAGCCCACTTTTCATCACACCAGCCTGAATCTCATTGAAGCCAGCCAGATACCGTACCCTTCCATCATCCGTCACAAGTATACCGGAGTTTGAAAAAAATATTAAATTTATATTCTTAAGATGCACTTTTCGCCATTGTATATTTATATGATGTAGATTTATTATCCCGGTGGACGTAAAACCTCTTACTTTATTTTACCAAATTAGCAACTATGAAGTTAATTTGCAATATGCATTTCCATCGCGAAGCATAATGCATAAGGAAATGGATTGCACGCACAAGCAACCCCGCTTTATATCTCAGAAAATCGCTACGATGTCTCGAAACATGCAAATGCAAAATTCTGGATCATCAAACTAAGTTGAATGTCTAGATTTTATAAATGCAAAAACAAATAGAAAACAAGGGAAAATTTCAATATACCCCTTAAGTTTAGTAGTGTAAAATTCCAAAATACCTCCTAAAAGAAGAGTATTTCGGAAAAAAATTGGTGTAATAGATTTCTTTAAGTTGTTCCTCAAATTCAAAAGTTGTCTCACAAACATTATATTAGACAAGATCTTCCGGATCAACGTCAAATTCAAAATTGAAGCGTTGAAATGCTCATTTGCTATTCGCTTTTTATAGCACTTACCAGCCAGAACTTGAGTATTCCAACCCTTTAGACGATTCCCCATTGCTATTGGATAGTCCTCACTTTTATCTTTACAAGTTTTGCTTGAAGGGCACTTTTTTAGTTGATTTAGACTGCCAAGAAAGTTATTGCCATTTAGGCTAACACCGTATTTCTTAGGGGTATATTTGAATCTAGAAAACAATCACTTTATCCCAGTTAAAGTGACCATCTCCTCTTTCTCATCGGTGATGAGCAACCACAAATGGGAAGATAGTAAAAACTCAACCAGAGGGGCAGGCTTGGGGACAAATGCCTTGGGAGGATGGGTAGATAAAGGCGTAATAAAAGAAATGCAAATAAACACAAATGTTTGCAAGAAAGGTACAAAGACATGAAGTGACATTTTCATTTGGTTGTGTAGTGACATGCAAACAAGATGAAGCCAATGAAGTTTCCTTTCAGTTTATCTTCTTGAATTTAGAATGCATATGACTTATAATACATACAATTACAATTTGTTACGTGCACAAACCATAGTGATACTTGCTCCATGACAAAATGTATAAGATAGTCACCCAGATGTGGAATACCGAAACCCACAGCGTGGACTATGCAAAAAGATAGTTACAAGGGGCCAGTGTTTTTACTAGTAGTAATATCATAGGATATATCACAATCCTCTAAATGTCCAAGAAAAGACGAATATAAAACACAACCAATCTGCCTTGTGCATGACTACCAATCACATGGCCATGACCGAGGCTTTATATGCCACTTCATAAACACTCACGTGACTTCAAAATGATGTAAGGTTAATTTTACATTTCGTGGTTTCGTAAGGCAACAATTGCAAGCGATTTTTGTGTTTCTTTCGTCTGATGTCGAGATGTATGCCGAAAGCGATTGTTGTGTTTCTTTTGGCTCGTTGATGCCCAGACGCCTATGGCTTCTCGGATCTTGGCTCGGTAATCGTCACGAGAGGTAACGGTTGGGCCACGTGATAGTAACCCACGCCACCGAAGGTTTCCGTGGAAGAAACTGGCGCGTTAATCGCTGTGTTTCTTCCGTAAACCTTCGTGTATAGGTTACTTATACATACAAGTACATAAGCCGATGACCAATGCTAAGGCTATATTCTATGATATGCCCACTTTAGAATAGCCAAACAACATTCTTATGACCTTTAACTTTACAAGTCTCCACAAAGACATCTACTAAATTAGTAGTAAGCTTATGCAGTAGTAAGGTCTTGCTCCTAGGGGGCAAACCTCGCTATCGGGTTTGTGCAGACATCCTAAGTATATGCTGAAATATACCTAAGATACTAAGATATGCTCCAAACCTACTGATCCTTGGAGCGGTCACCTGCGTTGGGGGATTTTCAAAGCCAGGTTTTTTTTTTTCATGGTCTTTTAGGTTTTTTGTTAAAAAATAAGTTACTTGACATTGATAGCATGGTGCACTCGAATTAGGTCTTGTGTAATACCTATAGTTCTTGTATTACATTATAATAATTATCAAAGTAAATTTAAAAATTAAGCCACTTACTTTAAAGAATGAAGCCACTTACTTTAATGTATTGAAGATGTAATTTAGCAAAATACAATTGTTAACAAAGTAAATTTAAATAACGATGACATTTGCAAAAGGAATAACACTTTCGAAAAAAAAAAGAGGAATTCATGAAGAACAACGAAGATGTAATGAAATAGAATTCAAAATTACTAATAAGAAGTTAGGAAGTGGATATGTAATAGAAGGATGCATAGTTTATCTTCAATGTCTTCAACACACTCATCATCCACATAAATAGAAGTCTTCCTCTTAAATAACTTAGCTCATCCAAAGGGTTTTGAGGCTTATCGACAACATCACTACATTTGAAAGTCGGATTTTCCATTGAAATGGAAGTTCGAATCAAGAAATTTTCCACAAAAATGGCGGGAAGGGAGAACCTTCGAGTAAGGAAAAAAGCGGATATACCTCACCGTGCCAATGCCAATGGCAAGCACCCATTTGAACCCACCCATTTGAAGAAGAATGTTTCAACCTACCGATTCTTAGATAGCCTAAACAGAATCAAACCGGTCTATCCTGGATTCTTAATCAGCAGATTATCAAACAAACCTGTGCTGCACCTGAATCGCCAGCCCTGCATCTGTGTGAAAATGGCCAGGAAAAAGAGCTGGAGGAATCGAACCTCCTTGCCGAAAATCGCCCGCAAAAATACCAAACAAAAATATTGCAAGTTTAATAACATATACTAACGTTTAACAAGTCATGTTGTCAACCATGACATGTATATATACCTCATTTATGTCATATTAATAGTTTTTATCTCGGTTGCTCATCCCTACTAAAGTGCCATATTGCTCCTCTGACATGGAACCCATCACACACTCTAGGTATGGCTCCTCTCTGCTTGGTGAATTATAGCTAAATGATTTGTCTCTTTGGTCTTGTGTCACGATATTTTCGGATGAATGACAAATATGATATTATGTTCATCGTGCATGCCTGCAAAGATAGCATTCTAAAGATTGGTATTAATGTAACAGTAGTATGCTTCTAGTTTAGTGGTCTAGTGATCCTTATTCGACTTCCAAGACAAGGCTGTATGTGGTCTCATAGTCATCATTAGAGGCTTGGACATGGGATTGAATACTATCTTGATTTGTCCTAGTCCTGACCCGAAACGATAGGAGCATGTCTGTTGACTGCTGGCGAGGCCAAGAGGGTACATAATCTTTTTTTCTATAGGCATAACTTCCAGAGTTGGCTTAAGAAAACAAACCGAGAATTAATATCGGCATGTTCACGTGTGGCTCTCAATCTTGAATATATTGGCGACTCTCAAATGATGAAAGGCATTTGTATTAAAAAATTTAATTACATTGCATCTACCATACTCTATTATTTTAAATTACAATATTTCTGCATATTTACCAGATAGTAATATGAAATTCCAAATTCTCATATCTAGAATCTTTGTTCTTGTCAATTAAAATTACAGGCTTCTACTGGTTTTGCAAGGGTTTATCAGGTTTAGCATGTCTTATAGAGTCAGATCGCCAAACAACCAAAATCGACATGCCTCTTTGTGATTTACCCAAGCTTATGGTATGTTGGGCCTCTTTGCGAATGAAATGATCATCTAGCAGTCAATTCGCATTGCCCATTTGACACTTGGCTTTTATTTGCATAAGTCAAATGATTGAATTGATGCCTGATGTATTCCATACTGATTACAATTATCATTTTCTTGGTTAGAGCTAAAATTGGAAGGTCAACCTATCAATTTACTATAGGGTACATAAGCCTATGAAATATTAACTGCTACCAATGGAAGTGGGTGACCCTCCCTGCAAAATTGGCATTCAAAGTTTAGGGAGGATGGTGCATGTAATTGATGCAAGAGAGGAGATGGAATAATTTAATCTTGTTTTCAGCTAAAGGAGCTTTAGGTTTTGCGATTTGTAGTTTAGGATTTCTTTGAACCAATGGATTGAAGGTACAGTGCGATTCAATGAATTAGGAATTTTCCATCACAAACAAATGAAGTTGACACTACGTTTTGTTCTATATTTGTTGCTCTATGCTTATTCATAAGGTTCAAAAGTTGTGGAAGGCATATTTTATAACTTAAGATTTTATAAAGTTTAATGTGTGTATTCGTATGATAATACGTATGAATCTGATAGTGGACGGTGGAGTGCGAGTTTTGTGGGAGGAGGGTTTCACGAATTGTATGTTGAAGTGATAATCGATTGCTGAGGAATGATTTTGTACTCCGTGATACCGCGGGGGCACCACGAGGGGCCCCCTAAGCAAGGGCTCGGATGTCGATTTGAAGCTCTGGTTCCGTTTGCCATTAAGAGCCCTTCTTGGGCGAATATAGCTTCCACGAAATTCATTGTTGCTCTAAATGACTCTGCCAGGTCTTCACAGGAACCCTTCTTGGTCGATGCACCCTAATTAAAGCAACATTGATGCGTCATATTCAAGCGGTAGGATATTTAATGACAATTAACTTCGATTTAGCAGATACACTATTTTACATGTGCACAGTAAGCATTCGCTTGCTTTGAAATTTTTCTAGAACAACACACAAGAACTACGAATTTGTAATGGCTTTGTTGCCCGCTTTTATCCATTAAAATATAACCTCCAACATGTTTGCTTGTTCATCTTTGTTTTTTATTTGCATTCAAAGTTGATGCATGCTTACAAAGTTACAGCCGGTTAGGTCCGGCCAAAGCTAGTTAATAGGTGTAGTTTTCCATAGCTTTTGAACCTTATAGCCATTTGAGGATTAAATTCCATGGATCTTATATTTTGTGGTTGGGAACTAGTGATGCATTTTAGCAAGAGAATCAACGAGCGTGGATAATTGACACAATGATGTTTATTATGAATGTACAGATTGTCAAAGTTCGTGAGATTGACAAAGAAGGTGTGGCCATGATGCTTTGTTAATCAACCCTTTTTAATTTGGAATTTTTCGATTTGGTGGAAAAGTTTTTGGAATTTTTTGGATGATTTCCTAAGATTGTTGGGGTTTTCTATTCTTTGGGAAATATTTCATTGCTTCCAAAAATTAAGACCATTTTTTTTTTATTATTTCAAACATGATCTTCTTATTAGATTTTATCGGATTGTACCGTCTCACAGGCATAGGATCTTCTTATCTGATTGGTACTGTCCACCCAAGATGCATGCGCTTTTACTTTGCAGCTTTGCAAAGCACCTTGCCGGGAGATCGTTGCTAAAACCCCAGGGCTTCGATTTGAGCTCTCATTGATGGCATCTCTCAAAGCCAAAGGTTTACCAATAAGCGGAGATTGATGTTGGAACGGATTAGCTCATGCCGATTTTTGCTTCATTTATTTTTTAGCCCTCTTTAGGTAATCATATGAGCGGTTGGTTTCTTCAACTTGAATAAGACACATGGGGTTAGATGCAAGATTCGTAGAAGTTGCCATGGCGCTTCATAGATTTATGCATTTAGTCAACCATGCCCTTGCAAAACTTTTGCTATCAAAATTGTTTCAAGCCCCATTTTCACTCCAATCGAAACCTAATTTATGTTGTATTATTTATCTCTAAGATAAAGGTTTGAAGTTTTTCCTTTCGGCTATAGAAGGATGCGAAGATCTGCATGCCATGATTCCTAGATTGCTTAAGTTCTATTCTCTTCCTACAAATCCGGTGAGAGATTCATGAAAGCAGCACTATTTGTATTTGTTATATGATCTTAACTAGCATAGGATATTATTCTTCCTCGCTTTGCTTTGGGGCTCAATCTAATCAGATAACGGGGTATATTCCCCTATTTTTTCTCAGGTCCAGCATTAGTTTACAAGATTGAAGCTTTTATAGTGGTAAGATCAAGTTCTTCTCGCTCATCGACAAGCGATGGCTACATTCATATCGTAATATCTAATGTTTTGCGCTTCCCTACATCCGACCATTCGCAAACTATTCCGCATGGATCCAGAGGGCTATCCTAGCAAGGGAGATATATTTCCTCCTCATTTGTTTTTCATATTTGGTCAGGCTGCTTGGTCAAGGTAATTATTTTTCTCTCGGTGGTCCGTAGGTGCAAGAGAACAATGATGGATCAAGTATTTTCACCCGTTGTAGCTCATGTTTGGCGAAATTCAAGGTTGTAGATTATGGAGATCCGTGAGCCCTTCAATTGTAGATCTTCAATATAACAATGGCCTTGGTAGCGTGATAATATAAGGCATCGAACTTTATTTTATATCTTTCTTAGGCCTCCATTCCTGATATACATCAGCTATCTGGCATAGCAATACTATGAGAGTTTTACATGAGAGAGCTTTTCTCACAGGGTAGATGGCTATTACTTCATAATGTAGAATTTGCAAGAAATGGTTGTTGACGCATATTCAGGCTCCTCTGGGATAGTCTGATCCAACCTTTGGGTACATACATTTTAAATATCCTTATCTTTACATTGAGATCTGGCATAGCTCTTTATATATAGCCTTTCCCTGCACGCACTAAAGTTAAGAAGTCCAAGACTTAGCAATTCCTCTTGCATTCTATCCTGCAGTGATTTCCATTTCAAGTTCTTGAGGCTCATTTTTGTGTACTTTTCTTGGTTTTTGCAGATCTAAAATGCAAAAATAAGATAGCATTCCTTAAATTAATGTGAAAGCTTTTAGAAATTTTCAACAAGAAATTCAAAGTCTTCAAAGAATTGACCGCATTAGAAGTATTTAACCGCTTGAATCAAATAATAGGTAACTTAATTTCTTTGAGTCATTTTATACATTCATTGTCACTAAATTTCTGCATTTATCTTTTCTATTTCAAACTTCTCTATGCAGTTCAATGAATTCTATTTCTTGACAATGTAATGGACCATAATAGTCAGAAGTAATAGGGTACATCAAATAAACTAAGGTATGCGTTCATTCTATGCACTTAATGACCATTATTGCTTGCATTAATCCCCTTGGAAATTATGCTTCTCAAGTTGCATATGACTCTAAACTAATATATAGTGATAGAGGTTCCATCATTCTTTTTCTCAAATCATGGAGTTTTGCAATGGTTCTTGCTTTTTTTGCCTACCAACATCTTTGTCGTTTTTTAATGGTGCTTGCTTTTTTCTTGCCCACCAGCATCTTTGTCACCAATCTGTTTGACATCTTCATGCATTTCATATGTAAAGAATTTTTTGGTATGAAAGGCATGCCAAGGGCTTTCACATTGCCATGTAGTTAAACTCATTGCATTAAGAGAAATTGATCGATGTACCTATGGCATTTCACATTCGTTAACCTACATTCACATCCAAAATATGGCGACTGTTTTGAAAGGACCAAACCCACATTCTTGCATGCATAATGGAAAATCAAACAAGTAGGGCTTCCTCAAAGTATGAGATGCCATTTGGGCAAATCCACATCTAATATTCATCTGGAAAGCTCTCGGTTTAACAAATTTGGTTGATTCAAAACAAGCCGCATTTGCTTCCTCGGAGGCGCAGTGTATGATTGTTCAAGTAAAAAGTTGTACCGGCAAGGGGCGGTATTGTTTGGTCTCAACGTCACCGATTATATGCACAACCGCAAAGGTTGCTACAAGAAAGTAGACATCTAGATTCTCGCATGATTGTCCATAAGGTAAGATTACTTTGATTTGTGATGTGTCTATCCTATGTTTAGGCTATGTGACGCCCTCAACATATAACGACACTTTCGGCGATATACATACGGGGACTTCCCCATGGGCAAACCAACTCGCCATGAGCAGGGGCCTCCGCCTAACTCCTGACCATCTATGGAAAGATGCTCGAAAGAAGGACACAGAGGTGTCATTCGCCCACGCCAATGGGGCTCCTATGTCGCGAAGCGCATACAAGGTTAGCATACATCATAATCGTATCATAAATATCCACCACGAAGGGTGGCACATCCATCCAACTGATAATAACAGAGAAGATGCATTTAGCACTAGAGAAAACACCCCATAACCCATGGTTCTACCCTGGCTCAGACTCCAGTGAGGATCGACTGACGGCTAGGTCTCAAGAGATCAGCAGACCGAATCTTGGCATGGCGTTGGCTGGCATAGAACATCGGCTAGGGTTGTCCACTCCATCCGCCTCCCTGCGGCACACTTTGCAGATGAGTCGAATCATGCTATGGCATCACTATAGCCTTCCGGAGACGCAGACTCAAGGTATCACCCTTCGAGTCTACTCCAGGTTACATCTCCCTGGTCCGATGAGGCAGGTCGGGGAAGTGTCCCCTTCCAGGATAGCAGCGGTTCCATTGGTGAGCTAGAGAATACGTGCGCATCAGCCCCCCCATCCGCATTCGACCTACTCCCCCTAACTTTATCATCAAAGTACAGATGCCCCATACGGGTCACATCTCGCACCCGTGGAGTGTCGAGCCATACCCGCCCCCCCGTGGACCGTATCGCCCCAGCCCATCAGTAGGGCGCCTCAGAGCCTTTTATGTTCGTGGCAAGACATCACCCCCACTTCACCTCTCGCCCCTTTTCTCAGGCCGAGCAATTCCATAGCATCCACGGCCTATGGTCTCTTGTGCCCAGCCGCAATTACTAGGTACTAGGGGACTACTAGGAGCATACTAAGAACATAAGGCACAGAGGTCTCTACCCCCCTTAATCCCTACTTTCTGGAGGACTAACAAAGATACTACCATAGATTCATCCATCCATTCATAACAAAGCATAATCCATAATTGAAACATAATCCTAAGTATCAGAGAAGGGTTAATCCTAGACAAAGACAACCAAAGAAGATTGACTGAGGCGCTAGCCCTAGAGATATCAAGCTATTCCATCCACTAACCCGAATTTCTGCTAGATCCATTATCATGTGGCATCTCCATCTTCAAGCAACTTGGGCGCTCAGCAGCTCCTCCTCTTGGTTCGATTTGGGGATCCAAATGGGACAGGGATTCAATTTGATGCCCCAAGTTAGCATTCTCCTACTGGCCAATCGAATTTGGCCAGGTGGCACCTTCCTAATTAATCAATTATCCTAACTTACTTAACTTAATTGAGTTAATTAGATAATGCTTCCTTAATTATAGGTAATTAACCTTTAATGACCCCTTCTAAATTAATCCCTTTTAGGTCAACCCCCTAGGTTAAAATACCCCATGATGGCGTATCTTTACTGCGTAACGTGACAGTATATTTATACGTATACCATATAAATACGTGGAACGTCACATTCTCCCCCCCCTTAGAAATAATGTTGTCCTTAGCATTGGGGTTAACTAAACAAGTGGTGCACACTCGAAGAAACTGAAATATAAGAAATTATACATAAGAAAGGAAGGTAATTCCTTATTTCGGCTGGGTAATATCATTAAAGTTTAAAGCATATAAGAGTTTAAGCACCAAGGTGCATTTGACATGACTATAGCAAGAAAGAGGTTCAAGGACCAAGTCCAATATGAAACATCACGCTACAAAAAGGTAACACATGTAGACAATAGAAAACCGGAGAAGTTGGACCCATCAAGAACCCTCTATACATGGGCGTGTCACGCACTCGACATCGGGCCCGTATATGTCAATACATCGCATCCATAGATATTATAAGTAGGTTGTGGTTGAAGGGACCACCCCTATAAGAAAGAAAAAAAAACCTATCTACAAGGGAACCTATCATGCCTATGGTTCGCAATTCATTGCAAAGATAAGGAATGGCCAAGTGCCCATTATAGCCCGTGATGAACGCTGCCTATCAACTACATGCTTTCCCAAAGAATTCGCGGTCATGCCAACATTGACAATACACCACGCCCCAGAGAACACGGCGGTGATCTCATCATCGGTAACTATTAGTTAAGCACGATGCATCTACCCCTCATCGTATGATTCTCGGCTAATCAAGCCTTCAAGCTTACCGGGTGCGGGGTTGATAGCATCGCTGATGGTGCGGTCCCCGAGATTCCCGCATGAAGTTCGGATAGTGCTTCTCAAGGTCTATCTTCATCACCCACGAGCATCCTCAATTGGTAAGTGCTTCCACTTAACCAAGTATTGCAAAGATTTGAGTCCTTCCGATCCGCTTATAAGCTCTCGATCAAGAAGAGCTTCGTGCACTATATCTAAATGCTCTTCGCCATTTCAAGGAGGGTGGGTGTATCCAAGATCTCCTCCTGATTTGGGGTATGTTGCTTCAGAAGACTCACGGAAAGACCTTTGTGGATCTTCAAGTGGGTGGCAAATCCAAGCGATATGCCTGTTTCTCCAACACGCTCAATGATGTTGAACGCCCACCATCCGGGTGCCAGCTTGCAGCTATCTTAAGCTTGGCTTGTTTAACCTTAATCTTGAGCCAAACCGATTCGCCCACTGAAGACTCGGGGGGTCCCGCGCTTATCCGCAACACTTTTTGACGATCGCGTCTTGTACCAATAAGTAGCCACGAACTTCTTCAACCAAAGCTTGCATTTCCAAGAGGAGTTGTTGAGAAACCTCCACCTTAGAAACGGATTATGCCATGTGTCCTGAGTAAGGCATTGATAACCATAATTTATCATGAAGGGAGACATTCTAGAAGACTCTTGTTTCATGCTATTATAGGCAAACTCGACCAAATAAATATAGTCACCCATTGTGATTGCTTACTCCACAATATAATCTGCGTAGCATATCCTCTATAATGCGATTGGTACGCCTCCCCCACCATCCGTCTGAGGATGATATGCCGCACTCATAGCAAGCTTGGTTTGATGTCGGGTAAAGAAATCTTTGCGTAATGCACTTACGAATTTGGGATCCCTGGCGGATACGATAACTCGCGGGTATTCCATGCAATCCGGTTCTCCTTTGTAAACAAAGAAAGCAAAGATCGGCGGGTCGTGTCCGTGGTACGACATGGCAAGAAATGAGCCATTTTCGACAATTTGTCAACCAATACCATCAATGCATCATATCCACGGAGAGTACATGGAAGGCCCACAATGAAATCCATGGTTATCACTTCCCATTTGGCATTGGGCACATCCAGGGTTGTAATTCTCCCGAATCCTTAATTGCTCACCTTTGGTTTGTCGATACACCGACATCGCTTAATATACCTCGCAATGTCCTTCTTCATACACTACCAAAAATAACCGAGCGGATCTTAAAGTAGGTCTTCATAAAGCCCGCATGCCCAAAATATAGGGCTATTGTGTGTATCATGGAGAATTAGCTTACCTGACTCCCCGTCTCGTGTACACACAACTTATCTTTGTAATATAATAAATTGCCGTTTTCTTATAATGAACGGAAAGCTTCACGCTCTTTTATCCGTATGTGCCTCCTTAGTCAAACTAACCCATATTTCACGGAACTCTGGATCCGTGGCCAAGGTCTGCTCTATCTGTTTTCCGAACTCACTGGTGAGTGTGGAAATTGCGTTACAATGGGTTCGGGTTAACAAGGGATGGCGTGACAACGCATCCGCAGCCACATTGTGTTTCCCAGGCTTATACATAATCTCAAAGTCGTATTCTCTAAAAATTCCATTCATCTCCTTTGACTGAGGTTAAGATTCTACTGGGTTGATAGATAACGGAGACTCTGATGATCCGTATCAAGCTGAAATCTTCTACCAAGAAGGTAGTGTCTCCATATTCGCAGAGCGCGGACAATAGCCAACAACTCCTGATCATGGGTAGGGTATCGCTGTTCAGTTTCATTCATTTTCTTGGAATCATAAGCAATAACCCTCCCCTCCTCAAGATTAGGACTCCACCGTAGCAATCTTACCGCATCCGTTGCTACTAGTTCCGGGTTTGGTAATGTGAGGACTGGTGCTGACGTCAAAGCATCCTTAAGCTTCTGAAAACTTCCTCGACCTTTTGCTTTCCAATGCTCAATCCAATCCTTCACTTTCTCATGCTTTGTAAGATCGATAAGAGGTGCTGCAATCTTTGCAAAATCCTTAACAAATTTCCGGTAATACCCTGCCAATCCTAAAAAACTTCGGACCTCTGAAACATTACCTGGAATGGGCCAATCCTTGACTGCCTCTATTTTTGCTGGATCTGTAGCAATTCCCTCAGCTGAAATGACATGGCCTAAATAATCCACCTTGGGAGTGGCAAACTTGCACTTAGAGAGCTTAGCAAAGAGCTGCTGACTATGTACAAGATTTGCAGATGCGTCATTCTGATTATTAGCTTTCTTATGAAACGCCTTTAAGCACTCTATTCTGTTCATTCTTCTTAAAGTTCAGATAAACTTTTCGAGATCAAATGAGGACAAAGAGACCAAACTGAGTCGTAAGTTGCATATAATGTATGTTAATATACCTATCTTATATTATAATGTTGTGTAATGGACCGCACCCTAAATCGGACGGTCGAGGATTTGATTGACCAATGGTGGAGATGATGTGTGCGTGTCTTCAACTAAAATTTCATCTTGACTATGGCTTCAATATGAAAGGGAAAAGGAAAAGGGAAAAGGAAAAGGGAAAGGGAAAGGGAAAGGGAAAGGGAAAGGGAAAGGGAAAGGGAAAGGGAAAGGGAAAGGGCAAAAGGGAAAAGGGAAAAGGGGAAGGGAAGGGAAAAGGAAAAACGATGAAAGGGAAAAGGGAAAAGGGAAACGGAAAAGGGGAAGGGAAAAGGAAAACGATGAAAGGAAAAAAGGGAAAAGGGAAAACAATGAAAGGGAAAAGGTAAAAGGAAAGGGAAGGAAAAGGAAAAAGATGAAAGGGAAAAAGGGAAAAGGGAAAAGAGAAAAGGGAAAAGGGAAAAGGGAAAAGGAAAAGGGGACGGGAAAAGGAAAACGAAGGAAAGGGAAAACGGAAAAGGAAATCGGGGGAAGGGAAAAGGAAAATGATGAAAGGGAAAAGGGAAAAGGGAAAAGGAAAAGGGAAGGGAAAAGGAAAAACGATGAAAGGGAAAAAGGGAAAAGGGAAAAGGAAAAGGAAAAGGGGAAGGAAAAGGAAAAAACGATGAAAGGGAAAAGGGAAAAGGAAGAGGGAAGGGAAAAGGAACAACGATGAAAGGGAAAAGGGAAAAGGGAAAAGGGAAAGGGAAAAGGGAAAAGGAAAAGGAATAAAAGAAAGGTAAGAGAGGAAAAGGAAAGAGAAGGAGAAAAGGAAAATGGAAAGATAAAAGAAAATAGAAAAAAAGGAATAGAATAGGCGAGGGGAAAGGGAACGGAAAAGAGCACATGAGAAGGGTAAGGAGTAAAGGTGAGAAAAGGAGAAAAAGGTATAAGGGAAAATAAGAAAAGGTTGCAAAAGTCTATGGGAAAAAGAAAAGTAAAAAGGAAAAGAGAGGGGAAAAGGAAAAAAGAGAACTTGGGAAAAGGGAAACGAGAAAGAGAAAAAGGAAAGGGCGTGAAAAAAGGGAAAAGAGAAAGGGTGAAGAAAGAGAAAAAGGAAAGCAAAAAGAGCATCGAGAAAAGGAAGAGGGAAAGAATGGAAAAATGAGGAAAAAGGTGGGGGAAAGTAGAATAGACAAAGGGTAGGGAGCAAGGAATAGGAAAAGAGGAAAAGAGGAAGGAGAAAAGGGCACGAGAAAAAAAAGGGAAGAGGGAAAGGTGAGGAAATAGAAAAAGAAAGGGAAAAAGAGTATGGGAAAGGGAAAAGAAAAAGAAACAAGAAAGGAGAAAGTGGAAAGGGGAAAAAAGGGGAAGAGGATGGGGGAAAGAAGGAAAAAAGGGTACATAAAAAAGATTGAGAAAAGGGAATGGAAAGAGGCATATGAAAAGCGAAAGGGAACGGGAAAGGGAAAATGTAAAGGTAGGGGAAAGAGAAAGGAAAGGGAAAAAGGGAACATCGCAAAGCAAAAGGGGGGGAATGTATGAAAAGGAATGGAAAAGTTGAAAGGAAAAGGGAAGGAAAAAGGAGAAGGGAAAACAAAAAAAGAGCATGAGGAAAAGAGGAGAGAGAAATGGGAAAAGAGATGGGGAAAAGGGCACGGATCAAGAGGAAGACGGTGGGGAAAGGAAGAAAAGGGCACATGAAAAGGTAAGCAAAAGAGAACGAAAAAAATGCATGAGAAACGGGAAAGAGAAAAGGAAAAGGAAAAGGAAGAGGAAGGGGAAAAGGAAAGGGAAAGAGAGTAGTGGAAAAATGGGAAGAGCGGGGAAAGATAAAAAGAAAGGGAAAAGCCGATAAGAAAAAAGAAAGAAAAAAAAGGGGAAGGGAAAGGGAAGGCAAAAGGAGGGAGAAGGGGTTAGAAAAAAAAAAAAAGGAGAATAAAAAAGAAAGAAATTAAAGGTTCCTAATTTATACCAAAGAAGGTGGGTACCTTTACTTTTTGGTTATTAATGTTTGTAGACATGGGTGAAATCTGGTATTTGCCATCCAATGCCCCTCACCCAAATATTATAACGAATTCCTTGAAAAGAAGACATAGGTAGAATCTGTTCCTTCAAATTTGCTATCAAATGGCCTTCATCGAAAATAGTAAGAAAACCAAGTACAACGTATGAGGTTGATATTTTAAGATGATTGATTAACTATTTGTATTGTAGTGCTTTTAGGTTCTCATTGGGTCCAAGATTTGAAGCATCTCTCAATCCCACTACCCTGGAGAGACACGTGGCCATTGTGGTATGATATGTGCCACTTTTAGCATGTGGCAATGTGGAGACCTAACAATTGCTATGAACAAGCATCATCATGTTCTACTCAAAGCTCTCAGATAGATACCGATGCAACACTATCTAACATGAAGGAGCTAGATGTCTTATAGACATTGTTATACCTTTGAAAAGTTTCCGTTATAATAAAAAATTAAATAGTTGGATTATTCCCGCAAGCTTTTCTTTTGCGACCAAAAACTTACAGGCTCCCAACATATGCCCAGCAACGCTGGGCACCATTACTAGTACCTTTTTAGTAGCTCGATTTAGATGCTTCTTTGTTTCTTCTAGATGGCCTTATTTTAACAGGCTAGCCATCATCACTTCATACAGCCAGAAACCCTGGGGTGGTAAAAGATGATTCTACTGTTAATATGGAGTAGATAAAGCATACAGAGGAAGATGATAAGGTCTTTTCTTCTAGCATGAAATTTGAAGTTTGAGATGTGCAGTATAGGTGACGACTCATAGCATGAAAGCTGGAACATGCTTAAGACGTCGTGAGATGATGCAGTGTTGAGAACACCCAGTTACAGCAGATCCTTGTTTTATTTTCCTGTGGTTTGTTGGGACTTTCAGTAGACACCTCTCACTTTAGCAATTTATATGGACCATGCTTAATGCATCAATTTAAATTATATAGGTGCATAGTTAGAGTACATTATAAATGAAATATAGATGGCATTTTTGTACTGAATGAGTTAGGACATTCTGTTGGATAGTAGTTTACTAACCGAGCTGAGACAGGTGCTTCTTTTCCATGATGGCTGCTTTTTAAAGTGATCGCAAGCTTGTTTTGTATGACATTGTCTTCAATTCCATTACAGAGGAAGTAGAAACTATTGCGAATGCTGCAGATAATGTGGCAAAAACCGTTGAACATGTTGCAGAGGCAGTGGAGGTTATTGCTGGAGAGGTTGACAAGGATGCCAAAAAAGCAGAAATTGTGATAGAAAAGGTAAGGCATTTTGAATTTCTTACCCAAAGACACATTCACAAACACCACAGCCTGAACCGAAAAGTTTAACACAAATTAGCAACCAAAATTTAACATGTTTTTTATTTATTGGTTAGTTTTCTGGCACCAAGCTACCCTTTCACTTTTTCTTTCTTCTGATTGTTTTTTTTTCTGCTTCTCAACTTGCAATAGTTACAATACCATACATTCCTAGATGATGAAACATTGAGTCATAACCTTAGGTCATCTTGCAATTCGTAGACAACTTCAACCTAGAAAACTAGGGATGAATAAAGTATCATAACCTTCTATTAGCGTAGACATAAACCATAGCAAAAGCTATACTGCATAGAAATTAGAAATTAAATGTAGTTTACTATTTCAAAATTTAGTGTAAATTGCTATTGATCTATTTTGAAAGAAGATAAATTAGGTACAGATTTTAAAAGGAGTTCACAACTTTGATAAACCTTTCTATTCGGTTTTTTTTTTTTTTTTTTTTTTTTTTTAAATTGAAAGCAGTATTTATATTTAGTATAGAATATGTACACCAAGCAGTGCATCCTAGTAAAAAGTACAAGTTCTTTTTATTAGAAGAAAAGAAGCAACCCTCTATAATAAGATTTGAGATAAAACATAGACCAAAGTTTCATAGTTGAAATATAGTTTGGGATAGTAGCAGTAATCTACAGCATATCATCTACAACATATCAGGATGTCTACCTCTTCTTGTCTTTATCCTTGTCTTTTGACCAGCCCCTCGATTGAAATTGATGAACATGCTTTAAATACAATCATATAACTTAGATTACACAGTTTGTAACGCGCCCACTCCCATCAACAGCTGAGTAGATCAAGCCTCTCGTGGTATCATATAGTTTGGGATAGTAGCAGTAATCTACAGCATATCATCTACAACATATCAAGATGTCTTCCTCTTCTTGTCTTTATCCTTGTCTTTTTGACCAGCGCTGAGTAGATCAAGCCTCTCGTGGTAACGCACCTGCATTGGCACCGAGCCCCATGATACGTCCCAAAGGCTGTTCCAAATTGGTCCAGCCACGTGGTGTTGACTTGAACATTGGCACTGAACCCATGATATGTCCCAAAGGCTGCTCCAACTTGGTCCAGCCACATGGCATTCACTTGTAGATTGGTACGCTCTCATTTGAGTCTTTTAAACAATATCATGGTATTTCCTGCAAAGAATTCAAACTCAAATTAGTGATATAGTACACTTCACGTATCCATTTCATGCTATAGTTTGTCTGCCAGGTAATACTTTATGGTCCTGGTCAAAGATCAAGATATTTCGGCCCTTTAGCATTCTCCAAAGAAGAATGAATATTCTCCAGTCCACGGGATTGCTTGGGAAGAAGCAATCCTCAATGGATCTGGTAGATAGGTCAGGGAGGTTATACTCCACAAATGCTAATTTTAGGGTCCATTTAGACCAGAGGCATGTCTTGGGAAGGTGAGCCTCATCTTGGAAAGATGAGCCTCATGTTCTGATTCCCCTAAGCACCTCTCACAAGGTTGGGGTTAACCATTCCATCCTCCATCTTTTGGCATTTGTAACCAAGGTTTTATGCCAAATGAATGAAGGATTCAATTTTGGGAAAGATTGGTGGGGATGCCCAAAGAAATATGAAATTCTGCTTGCATCTATCAGCAGGACTAGGCCACCTATAAGGAATTTATAAGCTTTAGTAGTTTGAAATTTGCGATGCCATTGTAGGTCCTGATTGTGCCAATTCTCATTAATGAAGACCATCTTTATAGCATTATGAAAGGTCCCACACTCGTGCCCAAGATAAAAAAGAATAGGGTCCTGAAACTCAATAAAATTGTTAGCATTGAGGAAATGGTACATATGTATCATATGTACCCTAAACCCTAAACCCTAAACCCCTAAACCCCAAAACCCCAAAAACCCTAAACCCTAAACCCTACACCCTACACCCCAAACCCCAAACCCCAAACCCCAAAACCCCAAAATCCCAAAACCCCTAAACCCTAAAACCCGCATTAATCTAAAACTAGTCTAGCCTTGAGGTTTATTAGGAACTCTATTGTTTACTACTTGTTTACTACTTGTTTCCAATTGTTTCTAAGTTTCTACACTTTGTTGCTACTCCTTCTATCATTTTCTTCCATTCCTCCCATCTACTCGCGCTTTAGTCATCTTAGAGCTAAACCCTAAACCCTAAACCCTAAACCCTAACCCCAAAACCCCAAACCCCAAAACCCCTAAACCCTAAACCTAGACCACTTTGGCTCCACCAACTTATGATCCACCAGCAAAGACGCCCACACAAATTCTCGGAGGATCGCCTTCGACACCGAGGTTGCAGTGAGCCCTGAAGCGCAAGCGTAGCAGAGCAAGGTCATCTACTCGAACCACCTGCTAGAGATGGAGAACCAGGAAGTCAGAGGCAGCTCATCAGGAGAAGGTACTTCGAGTAGACTCCAGTTGAGTTGCACATTGTGTCCTAGTAGAGCCATTCTAGAACCTATAGTTCGGAGCATGAACCCTAATCAATGAACCCTAACTATAAGTTAGATGTATGTGATTAGGATCAGTTGTTATTCTTGTTATTTATCATGTTATGTTGGTATATGATGATGGTTGATCTTATGTTTGCACCTATTGTGTATTGGGAAGGGGGGTAGAGACTTAGTAGCCATTATTTAGATGATGCTCCTAGTTTAGACCCATTAGTCCCCATTATTATGCGGCCTATGCATAGAGCCCACTGGCTACGGAGTCTATGGAGTGATTGAGCACCACATAACGGGGTCAGTGGCAAAGTGGAGGGAGGTCCCCGCCGAAGGCGTATACCGGGGACCCATAGCGGCTAGGCTCATAGTCGGGCCACTTCGGGTGGGCATGGGTCCCACACTTCCCGGGTCAATAGTGTCGCCCTGACTCTCAAGAGTTGCAAGTGTTGGCTTGGCTCTTGTTTTGGGGGTTCAGTCGGGTATGGACGTGTGTCGCCACGATCCTCTAGCCGCCCATGGAGCCACCGCACTCCGTAAGGGGAATGCAACCCTCCCTACCTCATCGGACCGGGAGATGCAACCCGAGTAGTCTTGTTGGGTGATACCATGGGATTACGCTCCGCCCAGTTACGATCCACGCCGAGCCCCGATTTAGCTTATCCGCAGTATGCACCGTGAGGGGCTATGGAGTGGTCAACCTTAGCAATTGTTTATTGCCAGCCCAAGTCATTGCCATAACTCTGCCTGTTTATCCGAAGCCCCCACCGCCACCGACCGAAGTCCGAGCCCCGGGTAGCATCCTCTATTTGATGTATTTGATGCATTTGTTGTATTGTTATATTCGATGACATGGATGTATGGATTATCACTATCCTACGGGGTAGTTTATTGTTGTTATGTTATTGCTAGTGCTTATGTTTTTGCTTCCTCTGATATAGGGACCCCTAGAGGATCTGATGGAATGATACCTTCAGCGGTCCTCTACTCGATAGTCCGCCACCCTAGACACGAAGTTAGACAGAGGGCCCATACGACGCGGTAGCCGCTTGGATGGGGAAGGTCCTTCGTTGTATACTGCGGGCTGCCGTATATAGCGCAAGGAGCGTCACAAAATGTGCCGTCTGGCGTGGGAAAGGCCCTCCCCGTCCGCCCTAGTAGAGCGTGGCAACACGCACCACATGTAATGGTGGGTAAGCCCAGTTGCTCCGCCCCATGGTTCCCTAATGGACAAAAGGGCATGGAGTGTACATGCAATTACCACCTTCTGGCTTGAGGTTTTGTGGTTACAAGAACCTGCCTAAAGTACTTCCCTTTGTCATAGACAAGGGTTCAGATCCTAGGTGCAACAATGCTATATGCACCCGCTAGTCCTAGGCTAGCCCCGCTCGTTGCCGGTGTTGCTTAATGGTTGTTCTACTATGTGGCGCGGCTTTATGGTTTCATAAACACTTAGCACTAAATGTGCCGTCTGGCGTGGGAAAGGCCCTCCCCGTCCGCCCTAGTAGAGCGTGGCAACACGCACCACATGTAATTGGTAAGCCCAGTTGCTCCGCCCATGGTTCCCGTTCCCTGGTGGACAAAAGGGCATGGAGTATACTGATATGGAGCATGCTAGGGGGAGTGGTCCAATAGCAAGGGATTAAGGCAATGGGGCATAAAGAAGCCAATGGTTACGAAAATTGAAAAAAAAGGGCAAGCGATTATACTCAAATGTTATAAGCAAGAGATTAGGGGAAATATCCAAAGGAAAGCTATCTTTACTCAAAAAGGGATGATTTTTCAAAGGGAAGTTACATGCAACTATTTTTGCAAAAGGAGACAAATTGGTGGACGAGAACAACGTGGGCATGGTCTTTAAACAAGGAAAAAGGGTCGAACTGATATTATTGGGAAAAGCAGACGGCACTGATCCGGAAAAGCAGTTGCTTTATCAGAAGAAAGATGGAATAGCTATAAGGAGGGCCGAAAACCAGAGATCGTGGAGCAGAAGACCTCTGCAAGCTTCACCGGCTTCAGCAAATCCGGCACCTGCATCTGCAAATCCGGCACCTGCTCACTGGTCTGCGCTTGGTTGCTTCCATTTCAACTCCAGAGGACTGGATCCTGCATGTGGTGCGCAGATTCGATCCTATTCACATGAGCCTGACAGCGGATTAACCTCTTGTAAGAGGGTCCATAACTGCAACTTCCTTGTGAAATCCAAGACTGTTTCTATTCCTTCCATTGGCAGTTGTGATCGAACCCATCTAAATCCAAAACTATTGTAGAATGGATTGATTTCGAGTTGAAGGGAAATAGACCTTGATCAATTCCTTTTGCCCTAAAGCCCTTGGAAACTGCCTTAATCCCTGGATCCGGTTGGGTGGAGACTGGATGTTCCATAGCTTGGTTGTGGAAACCGAGTACTTTTGTATTTGAACAGAGTTTGTATGAGACTCTAAGTATTATCTCCTCTGTTTCTGACTATTCATTTGTTGATCTAAGTGGACAATATTTCTAAGAACCCATAAATCATATCAAGTGGTATCAGAGCGAGCCGATCCTCCAACCTGATCAATGGCCCAACGCTTCAATGTTACTGAAGCACAATACCAGCAAGCTTTGTCTAATGCCAGCTACATTGCATCCCAGTTAGCATTGCCTATGCCTAGCAGTCAGCAAGAGTATGACAGGCAAGTGGAATTGCTGTCTATTCTGTACCGCTTCTTACCAGATATTTATCTGCAGCCCTCGCAACCTCCTTTGCCTAATGATCCTCCACCAGTAACTCCTCCACCGCCACCTAAGCTGAGAAAGTGGTTAGAGAAAGCAGACATGCCGTCTTTCAAAGGGGGAAAGACAAAGCCTGTTAAGGTTGTCAGTTTTGTCAGCCAGTGGGAAAAGTTTTTTGAGCGTGTACAGGCGACAGATGTGGAAAGACTGCAAGCCATGGATACTTACTTAAAAGATCAAGCTCAAGCATGGTGGCAAGGCAGACGAGAATGTGATCCCAAGATCAGTGACTGGGAAAGTTTCAAAACGGCATTTGAAGCGCATTATCTACCCTCTAACTATCACAGTGAGCTGCGCAGGGAATGGGATCGTCTGAAACAGGGGGAAACTGAGGGTATTCAGTCTTACACTTCCAAATTCACACATTTAGCAGCGTTAATAAGGAATCTGGATGGGAAGGAACTTTTGAGAAAATATGTCAGCGGATGTAGGGATGATATCTATGCGGAGATGGAGATATTTCACCCCAAAGATTTAAATGAAGCCATAAAATTAGCATCTGCAGTGGAACGAAAAATAGATCCCAAAACTAGGAAATTTGATTTCTGGGATGAAGACACTTCAGATGATCAGGAGGATAAAAAGAGTAGCAAAGAGAAGAATGGAAGTAAGGAATCTTCCAGAAGCTTCAAAAAGAGGAAAAATAACGGCAACGGTAATGGTTCTGAAAAGAAGCGGGAAGAGGGAAGTCAAGGTAGACCGAGGAAGGAAACTAGGGAACCAAAGGGAGGTTGTTATAGATGCGGAGGAAAACATTACTTAAGGGATTGTCCGTTTGGAGAAGGGGGGATCACAAAGGTTGAGACACCTAAATCACAAAGGGGTGCACAAATGCATGCTATTGAAGGTCCAAAACTGGAGGATATACCTGAGACCTCTAAAGCTGCTGATGAGCGAAAGAAAGGTGTAAGCTTCCAAGATGAGGAACGGGCAAAGGCTAATGCCAAAGAACGGAATTGGCTCCAAATGAGAACTATGGGGTAAACATAGTTAAAAAAAAAAAATATTTATACCTTTAAGGTAAGATTTGCGAGATTTGATTTGTATGTTGAATTTCGTGTGGAATGAAATTTAAATTATTAAGTAAGCATGGTGCATTAGATGTAAATTTTGAAGAATGGAAATTGTAGTTGCAGCAATAGGCCTGCCAAAATTTACATCAGTATCGCGGAGATACAATGATTGGGTATCGTGGAGATACTGTACAATCAAGTAATGTACCGCGGAGGTACAAGGATATATCGTACTGGGGAAGTACGCGGATATCCATAACTGTTTCTCAAGTTTGCAGGATCCTTTGATGCAATTTGATTCGGGAACAATTATCTTGAGAAGGGATGGACCCATCTCAGGTGTATTCGAAAGATCGCGGACGATCTTCTTAAAGAAGGGATGGAATTGATATGGAGCATGCTAGGGGGAGTGGTCCAATAGCAAGGGATTAAGGCAATGGGGCATAAAGAAGCCAATGGTTACGAAAATTGAAAAAAAAGGGCAAGCGATTATACTCAAATGTTATAAGCAAGAGATTAGGGGAAATATCCAAAGGAAAGCTATCTTTACTCAAAAAGGGATGATTTTTCAAAGGGAAGTTACATGCAACTATTTTTGCAAAAGGAGACAAATTGGTGGACGAGAACAACGTGGACATGGTCTTTAAACAAGGAAAAAGGGTCGAACTGATATTATTGGGAAAAGCAGACGGCACTGATCCGGAAAAGCAGTTGCTTTATCAGAAGAAAGATGGAATAGCTATAAGGAGGGCCGAAAACCAGAGATCGTGGAGCAGAAGACCTCTGCAAGCTTCACCCTTCAAAGAAATCCGCACACCGTGATCTCGCAAATCCGCACTGCCACCGGTTCAAGCAGCTTTGTTGCTTCCATTTCAACTCCGTGAGGATCGATCCCGCA
Organism: Isoetes taiwanensis; assembly: GCA_021234155.1. Lineage (NCBI taxonomy): Eukaryota > Viridiplantae > Streptophyta > Lycopodiopsida > Isoetales > Isoetaceae > Isoetes > Isoetes taiwanensis. The sequence goes on along the minus strand of JAJEKV010000009.1, from coordinate 23,981,180 downwards.
TGTGGTGCGCAGATTCGATCCTATTCACATGAGCCCCGACAAATGATTAACCTCTTGTAAGAGGGTCCATAACTGCAACTTCCTTGTGAAATCCAAGACTGTTTCTATTCCTTCCATTGGCAGTTGTGATCGAACCCATCTAAATCCAAAACTATTGTAGAATGGATTGATTTCGAGTTGAAGGGAAATAGACCTTGATCAATTCCTTTTGCCCTAAAGCCCTTGGAAACTGCCTTAATCCCTGGATCCGGTTGGGTGGAGACTGGATGTTCCATAGCTTGGTTGTGGAAACCGAGTACTTTTGTATTTGAACAGAGTTTGTATGAGACTCTAAGTATTATCTCCTCTGTTTCTGACTATTCATTTGTTGATCTAAGTGGACAATATTTCTAAGAACCCATAAATCATATCATATACATGGCATTACCACCTCCCGGCTTGAGGTTTTGTGGTTACAAGAACCTGCCTAAGATACTTCTTTTTGTCATAGACAAGGATTCAAGTCCTGGGTGCAACAGTGCTATATGCACCCGCTAGTGCTAGGCTAGCCCCGCCCATTGGTGGTGTTGCTTTATGGTTGTTCTACTGTGTGGTTGTCAAAAAATGAAATTTTTTCTTATGTAAATAATGCTTTCTATTGTGTGCAAGATTGTTGCACACAGACAAAAATAGCTTTCTTTGCTAATGGCTTATAAGGATATTCGAATAATGGTCCAAGTTGAATATCGACTCAGTAAAATGTCTATTCGAAGCTATGTCCACACTTAAGGTTCACCCAAGCAAGGCATAAATAGGTTAGAGTTCCGTCTGCTCTTTATTCAAGGAAGCCACATCTATTTCATTATTTGCTCTGCTATTTCTGCATGCATTTTAAGTTTTTTATATCATTTCAGGGCTGAAGGCCATATTAGGTATATGAAGGCCGCTTCATTTTTGCCAATTCAAAGGTATTATATGTTATTTCATTTTTTGCCAATCCAAAGGTATTATTTAATGTCTTAATTTCAGATATTTTTCTTTTTTGATCTTAGACTAATCGTTAGGATACAACCGAAGCTTTTCAGAATATTCTATCGCTTCCTTTTGAAGTTTTGAATCGGGTTTGTAGCTGAAGTTGTACCTTAGAATGCTTTGTTAATTGCGATGTCATGCTTAGTCTTATTCATGTGATTTCTCTTTGTTAATTTGTAACTTCCAGGTTTCCTATCCAATTTGAGCAAAATTGTAAATGTTGCAAAGTTTGAATTTGCAGCAATTTAGAGTTTTCAGTACTTGCTGAAATGTTTTGTAATTACAATGCTCCATTCACTATGATATGTTTTGTATTATCATGATTTCGTTAGTAGCTTCCAAGCTTCATATTTACTCAGTAGTTTTTGGCTGAAATTTGTCTCATGTCGGTCTTTTCCAAAATTTTGCATATGCAGTAAATTTCTACTTCAGAAAGTAAATAATAATGAGCGGTGTCTAATGCAAATCAATCATGTAACTGTTTCAGCTTAGCATATTTTAGCGTTCACTGCAATGCGTGCATGAATAAGGTGCTTGGCACAATGCCAAACACCCTTTTCTGGCACAATGTTATAAACATGCTGAAAAGGCTGCCCAAAATTCTAATGTCAATACACATTTGGATTCAGGATGTTGTATAAATAGAAAACATAAATCAAGTTGCCCTTCTCATTATTGCATAATTACCAAGTTCGATGCTTAGGGCACCCATTGTTTTATGCTTATAATTAAATGTTTAAGGAAGAGACAATGAGATGAGTTGAATCAAATCTTGACATTAGTAAAAGGAGTCCATTTCATGCCTTGCTACGTGTTTTTTATTGTGGGAGGTCAATTTGTAAATCCCCTCTTCCATGCCGACTACACCACCATAGAAAGGCCCTCCGTCTGATTCAGGCCACTTGTGATGGGCAAGTGTCCGGGTGAAGGACACGGAGGTGTCATTCGTCCCACGCCTTCTATGGGAATCCTATATAGCAGAAGCGTACATACATGTTAGCACCTGGCAACAATACAATTAAATAGTATATCACCATGAAGGGTAGCCCATCATTGCAACAGAAACAATAAATTAGCTTCCTAGGAAGATGATGTTGAACTGGAGATCATCACCGTAAGCACTGCTTTTTGAAGTGATTTGGAACAGTATAGAGAATCCACATACTTTAGCAATATGGAGTACTGTGTTTAACTGACCAAGTGCAAGCTTATAATGATCCCTATCATTGTATGGTTGGAGACTCGAAGAAGATTAAGAAATTCGATACAGAAACATCTGCAACTCTAGTTCTTACCCGAAGTTGGCAATAAGATAAATCAAGTGGAGCAAGTTATGGAGCGTCAAAGAGTGACTAAACTCAAGAATAACTAAACAAATAAAATGTTGCCTAAAACGCAGAAACATTTACAAAAAATCTCCGTTTGGTGCAAATGAGGGATACTTCTATAGAGGGTAGAACAAAAACTTACATATGGATGAACGCTTTTTTCTGGTAATGCGAACCAAAGAAGCAAGTTGATCGAGCTTTGGTTATGGCAATGACAGAGCCAGAGATTTTAGACATGCAGAGCTCCCATATTAATGAGTCCCTGAAGTTTCTGAAAAATGCAAGAGATGAGCAAACATAAGTCTTCAATCTAAAAAAATAGATAAAATGCCGAGGATTTAGAGTGTTAAGGTGCACTTGCTCCAGCGATGACACTGTAAAAAAATATATCTGATGGTTGTGGTGGTATAGAATAGCTCATGAAGATGCTGAGATTTCCATAGGATTTAAACCGGCCATAATCATAAGTGGGACCCACCACTCTTGGGTCGTTTCAAAAAACCGAATGATCATGACGCAAGGAAGATTTACACTGTTTTCGTAGTATGAAATTAAGGAAAGAGTAAAGCGATTCATTACAACATAAAAAAATCAAAGCAAGTCTTGCAACAGCTAAAGAGCTTGAACCTTTACAAGTTTATGCTGTTACCTCATGGCTGCCGCAAATGCTCTCACCTCCGTAACCTCAGATTCTTAAAGAGTTAAGCCCTGCAGCATCTGTATCAGAATATAAAATTTTAGAAAAAGAAGAAGAAGCTTTGCTTAGCCTAGGACCTTACCTTGCATGATCGCTCCAACGAAATATTAAAGCAAACCAAGTGGCTCGTCCATGCATATTCTGTGTAAGATCCACAGGCAAGTAAAGAAAGAGTGTGGCTTTGCAATTGTTTTTCTACCTTCTTAGTAGCAAAAACAAAATTCGAACTTAAAGAATGGTCTGAGACCTTCAGACCTTGTAGCAACTCTGAGAACGTCATACAAGCTCCGGCTCCATTTCTAGGGCTCAGACATGGGTTTTCGAACTTGGGAGTTTGGATTTCTCTGTGAAATAATCTCTACTTTGCCAAATGACCTTTGATGATCGTCACAAAAAGACGCACGGAGGAAAAACGCTCAATCATAATGAAAAATCAATAAAAAGCACCAATTACAAAATTGTCTTACATTCCAATGCCCTTGGGGCTCCATCATTTGAATGCTCCAGCTCCAAGGTGCAAGTGAAAGCTCCAGCACATACAACTTTGTCCTCTTATAAGCCTAAAATCGTAAGAGTTATTGTGCAAATCGACCATAACGTAAATCTAAGGCATGAGACAGAGGAGGAAAACATGGAAAGAAAAAAAGATTCACTTGAAATTTGAACGTTTGCTATAGCTCCAAGCTCCGGTTCCAAGCTGCGGGCTCCCAAAATGAAAGCTCACTACGAATTTTCCAAAACCCTAAGCAACACGGTTTGCAATAACGTCAACCCAACCCAACTGGACATAATGATCCACCGCCCCCCGAGAAACGCCCCCAAGAAATTAGCCGTGAGGCATTGTGAAAATCCATTGCAAGGGGCAAAATAGCCGGAGGAAGTAAGTAGGCCAGAAAACCATTTTCAGATGCCAAATGTAACACCCGGAAAACCACCCACCCCCAAAAACCATTTTAAGTAGAAGAATCACTAATAGAGAAGCCTAAAAAATGGCAAACACGAGCGCAAACACTTCGACAATGCTAGATAAGCATGAGTGACATTTGGTTTAGAAATATGGCTTCACCTGCATTAAGCTTATAGACCTGTCTGTAAATAGACCGTATCCATCACTAAGCTAATCTAGGGTTCCGTTCATCGCCAAGGGATGCAGGAGCACCGGCCCGTCTAGATATGGATTTTTGCTCTTCAAGGATCAGGATGTCTCCACAAATGGCTTGCTCAACAAGGCCGGAACTAATCAGCAAACAAAAGGCGATGAAGCATTATACACGCAAAGAGACGAGAAGAAGAAAAGAGCATAAGGTTAACAGCGACGCACAAGGAGCTCGGAAAGAAAGCTTTTTGGGCTTGGGTTAAACAAAGTAAGATTATTATTTGATGGAAATCATGCTCGTGCCTGCATGTCAAGAATTTGTTGTTTGTTTAATAAAGGGCAAGTAATCAAGGATGCAGCCTGAGCATCTGTCTAGGTTTTATAATGGTCCTGCTGGATCAGGATTGAAGAGAGCCGAACCAGCTAGAAAGAGTGTTGCGGTTGGTACTGCAAGGGTTCCTGTTCAAGGGGGAAGGAACGTTTCTGATTCTTCTTCTGTTGTTTCCACTAGAGTATTTGGTGGTGGAAAGGACAGAGAAGCTTATATTCCTGGAAGAAACTATCAAGGGGATGCGGTTTCAGCAGCTGGGTTTCATATTGAATTGGGAGATGATAGAGCGAGGGATGAAGATAGAGGAATGTATAGGTCTGTGGCAAGGGAACACGCCTGGAGAGATGAGGAAGAAGGAGCTAGGGGAATGGTGACCGAGGAACCAGAGTACAGGGAAATGTCATTGGCAAGAACTGCAACAAGCACAGGGTCACAGAGTGCAGCATCAGATACATATGACGAGGATGATGCAGATGTGGACTTGGAAACAGAAGGAGAAAGACAAGGCAGGGAAGTGATTTGTGGAGAGAGGGGAGCAGATGTGCTTAAGAAAGCATACGAGTCTTTGGCACATCCACAGGCTGCTTCATTATCGGATCCAGTCCCGGCAACTTGTCAGAGAGCTGTGACTGACCGGGATAGAGGAACCAGTAAGACTTTAGGAGCCACTCAGAAGTATAGCATGTTTCTTTCTTCACCCACCATTCCTTTCTTGAATAACAACACTTTTGTTTCTGGCACTCATGTATCAGCACAAGTTCAAGGCAATGAAACGGATAATATAAGTGTTCCTGGAAGGGAGAGGTTAGTTAATGAATCGGGTGCTTCCAGGGAGACTTCAGAACATGCAGTTGCCAATGATATTCAAAATTATTTTACTAACCTTCTGCATTGCGCATCGGGGGCTACAACGCAGAAGGGGCAGACTTTAGGTAATGACTCAGGTGAGAGAAGATCACTAGGACTGGAGCAGTCATCAGTTCGTCATTTCTTGTCAGATCCTATTTCGTAAGTGTCTATTCTCCCTTGCTTTCACGACTTGTTTGTTACTATGTAAAAGAACACAAGTGAGTTCTTAAAGACATGATGGTTGAAAAACCCTGCAAAAATGGTCGATATAAAAGATAGTAACCATAATAAGTCACTAACAAAGATTGTGTGCTTCAGAGATTTAATTTCTTGAATTGTCATGTATAACTTGCCCATGCAATGATATCGTACCTGTTTTATGTGTAACATCCCTCAGTTAACTTTATTTGAGTACTTTTCAGTTTCTCGAACAGATACCATTTTTACTGTCTTATTGGCCACTTTTAGGATTGCGGGTACTGTTTTAGCTGATTTGGCCTTCTTTTCCTTCTTAGCTGGACCTTATTGATGTTGCTTTTTTAGCCGAATCAAATCATGCATGGAGAGAAATAGCTCCAGTTTTATTGGAATGACCATTGTTATTAGTTGTCAAGACAACATTACAGCTGCCTGCTTTGTAGAAGTTTGTTACAGCTTACTGCAGTCATTCTCTGTCAAACAGCTTGACAACAGTCGTGTGCTGCCAAATTAACTAGTTAAGACTAAAGATATCCTCTTCGACAATTTGTGTAATTGAGTCACTTCGTAGCTTGCTTGGCAGCATTTTGCATAAATCCAGCTCATTTGTGTGGTTTGGCAAAAGTCGCTATGCATGCCTTTGTTATATCAAGGAGAGAAATACATCTTTGTCTTCAGGGAATAAACAGCTTCAGAATGTTTATGAAATTGAGAGGAAGCATGTACCTATTCATTGTCTGATTTGTGTAATTGAATCAATTGTGGCTTCTTTGGCAGCATGTTACATAATTTAAATGCATTTGTGTGTTTTGGAAGAAGTCACTATACATGCCTTCCTTTGTTAGATCAAGCAGAGGAATACACCATTATCTTCATAGCTCCAATCTAACTTGTAAACATTGGGCTTATGTTGCTTCTTTATGTCAGGGGCATGCTGATGGATGATGCAACTATTTTTCCTTGTGGTCATTCTTATGGAAATAGTGGACTCCAAAGTGTATACGAAACTGTAGGTAACACAGCCGTATACATGCATGTCCATTGAAGAAGACACTGCCTTGTCTAAATCGTTGTTTATGTTGGGCAGAATTGTTGTTTTCTTTGTGCTCAACCAATCCGGCCTGAATTGGGCTTTCCAAACTATGGTAGGTGTTTTTCTTAAGAAACATTACTTAGATTGTTTGTTTTGCACTGGTTCCCATATATTCTGTTGCTGTCTGTTTTCATCATTATTTGGCTTATGCATGGAGGAGATAGGTTTTGTACTACTGGACTCATAGCTGCTACCTGGTGTTCAAGATAGGTTGTATTGATAGTGGACCCATGGATCCTGTCCCGCTTAACCTCAGTAGAGACCTGATATTCATACAATACAGCCTTCTGCCCAATTTGGATGGAAGTAACAACTTTTCCAAGAAAAACTCTGAAAAATGGATCCCTTAGGACATCAACAAGTACTAGAAATTAAATCAGAAGTTCTGTGTATGAAGAAATTATGCTTTTAAGGAAATATCATTGCCAAGATTTAGGTACACGAAAGAAGATATTGCAGGCCACTTGAGCTTTTCCGCTAGTGTTTTTGCACTTTAACGAAGTTGGGACAGACAGAAATACTCTCTTGTTCAAACAGCTGAAGCATAATCTTATGTTTTTGTAATGTTGGAGGCCAACAGATGCTTTTATGGCTATTTATTTCAGAGAGTTCTTTCTTGTAGCTTGCTCTGAAATGGGACTTCTGGGCAGTTAGAAGACAGGCATTATTGTATAACTGCTAAACAACCAGCAATAACAGACCTGCATGGGAGGACCTCTGAGAATGAAGCCTAATAGGAGTATTTAAATGGTATGTCATTAGACATTAAACAGAAAACAAACCCAAAATATTTTAATGATGCAAATATGACAAACCCAAAGCATTTAGTGAAAGCGATGCCTATAGTAAAGTCATCTTACATTTCCATTGGGGTTGCATTCCCATGCAGTCCAAACCTGCCTTTGTCGGATGTTTGTATTGAATACTTGCTCGGATGGATGGCCTTTTTGAAGTACTAAATGGTTTTATATACAACAGGAGTTAGAGCAGCAGTGCAGGCATTTAGGCGTGAAAGGGAGCTTCCAAAGCAGAACCACCCAACAAAGCCTGTGAAAAGGAGGAGGGAAAGACACGAACAGGCATGTTTTATTTTGAAAAGTAGTTTTCCTCTGCCTTTATACTCTTCCTATTCATATTGAGTAATTGATGCAGGAGGTAGGCTCAGGTGACCTCTCTCCGCAGGATGGTGGCCGTGTAAAAGGGGTACAATTCCCGTTTGTTGTCAGTGACCGTGTCTTAATAAAGGTCTGTTTGTTATGCTTATGGCCCATAGGTTGACATGTTATGACATGGCAGGTAGAAATACCATTATTTGTTCTCCAATTTTTGTATTATTGTGGTGGCATGACCACGTGTAAGTTTTCAATACAGGGTAACAAACGAACACCTGAAAGGTTTGTTGGTCGAGAAGCAGAAATTACGACACAATGTCTGAATGGATGGTATGCATGCTGCTTTTATCTTGCAACTAATAATATGAAAGAATAACATGCACAATCCTTTAAAGGTACATGGTCAGAACATTAGACAATGGTGAAAGTGTCAGATTGCAATACCGCTCCCTAGAGAAAGTGGGATGTCAGCAGGCTCAGCAGGTTGTTAATGGCCCGCAGACACGGGATACAGGATCAAGTTGGCTGTGAGGTACATGGCTTTGCATATAGTACTTGTTAATTTGTTGTTCTCTAACCATGTAAATTTTTTTGTGAATTATAGCGGTCCTGGAAGTTCTTGCTTGCACGTGTTTCTTCAGAGGCTATGTGTAATGGTCGGTTGTAGATATGTTTTCAGTGATCACATCAGCATTGACATCAGGAGATGCCAAGGATATTGGAAGATCAAACGGTTATATTCATATACAAGAATCTGAACATCACCATCTTATGGTGCATAATGTAAATTATGGGGCATACTAAATGCACGGAATCATGGTCGCAATTTTATTTATCGGGAGTAGTGATTCATAATTTAGACGCCCATCATTGTTTTTATTTCAGACTGTCCTTGGTGTTCCAGAATTCGAGAACATAGAATTGATAAGACAAAAGATAGAATGCTTTGACATCTCTTCTAGAAGATCGAGCACAGCTCTGGTGGGCAATGGGATGACTGGTTTTGTAGATAAAGATAGGCAAAGGTAGCGAGATGGAGAAAGTAAGACATTAATTCAGTTTCAGTTTCAATTTAGAATTCCACTAGTAAACGTGTGCCCGGCGATGCCGGGCTAACGTCCTAGCATGTGTTTCGACAACCTCACATTTTGATATTATTATGAAGATGAGCACAATAACAATCGACAATCTAACCTCACATGTTGATATTATTATGAAGATGAGCACAATAACAATAGACAATCTGGGTAATCTAGAGGAACATATAAGCTATTAAATGAACTCAATGTCAGCAATCATAAAACCACCTGTTAAAATTTGTAAGCAATTTGAGTTACATAATGTAAAGGTTGCACATTGTATAAGCAATACACAAAAACTAATATTCAAAGTCAGAAGGAATGTCGGTTGAAGTTTCCTTAGTTTAAGTTTCCTTAAAAATCGAGTCGATTAATCATAGAACTAAGTTCCATTCATCATACTACTAAAAATAGCCATATGCTATGAGAACATTCTACAATTGAAAAACGTGTTATCATTGAATATTCTGCCTTGAGCTCATGTTAACGTTGAATATATTCTGCCTTGAGCTCATGTTATCATTGAATATTCTACCTTGAGCTCATGAAGCACTTGTGCTGGACACAAATCCGACTACAGTGATGACATAGGACATTTTTCTAGAGGAAGTAGAGATTTACATTATAGCAATACACTATCACAAAAAGGGTTTCTAAACATGGATTTATGCTTAGCTGCTCTGGTTTCTCCCAGCTCTATCCATGACTGCTCCAAAAGCTCCCCTGATATAACTCTATATATTACGTGCACAGAATTCAAAACCAATGGGGTTGCACCTTGCAGAATCCACTGCTGCTACTTTGCAAAAACATAGATGATTGAGAGCACTTTGTAGGCAAGAAGAAGAGCTCTATGTGTGCATTCTACGTGATTATGTGTCACATACTTACCAGAGCTACTATAGTTCTCACATGTTGCATGTATGTGTCTCGACCATACAGATTACCATTCAACTGCATTCACAATTTTCAAACAATAAAATCAAAACAGTAAAATCAACTTTGAAGTACTTTGCAAAAACATATGTATTTATGCTATTCACATACATTTATTCAGCAAAGTCAATTTCTTGTTAACAATATAGATTCACTATAGATTGGGCAACAATTCATGGATATGATAGTCATACCAAAGTGTATAAAATAAAACATAAAACAGTGTCAAATATCAAATTATGAATGTTGGGATCGTATCTAGAGCCAAAGCAAGTGCTGCATATTAGCATTCCAATGACATAGCTCATAGTCTTCTAGTGGCACGTAGAAAATCAAAGAAACCAAAACAAAAGACTTAATGAAAAAATAGTATTTGATTCTGATACATCGGCTATAGAAGATTCTCAGCTTGTAAATCTGGCTGAACGTCTAGAAGAGTCTCGAAGAGAAGATTAGAAATGCCCCAAATTGTATACGGCATTCCATTGACACGAAACAACAAACCTCTTGCATGTTCCTAATAGCTTCCAAGCTATTAGGAACATGCAAGAGGTTTTTTTAGTTCGGGTCTCAAACCCTAGCCCCGAACTAAAAAAAATGAAGAGAAAACAAAGGAAAGGAAAACTTTGCCCGGAAAATGAAAAAAACGGCGTAACATTGCCGGAAAAAGTGTAAGCGCTGGCGTTAGCACTGCCGGAAAGCCACATTTTAAATAAGTAGATGTAAGATGCCAATTGAAGGACTTTTGAATCTGCATGTACCTAAAATGGTAAAAGGGCAAAAAATGTGCCTCTGGGAAATATGGACACAAGGGGTTAAAAAGGCTCTACTATATTCAATTACAAGGAATTAGGATAGCAACCCAAGCACCTTCAACAAGCTTATTATTTTTGGAACGCTTACTATTTGAGCTTTATTTTGCACCATTGACCTAGTGTGTGTGTGTATGTGTGTTTTTTTTCGAGTGAGAATCAAATGATGGGGTCTTTATTTTGCACCATTGACCTAGTGTGTGTGTGTGTGTGTTTTTTTTTCTTGAGTGAAAATAAAATGGTGGGGTCTTTGGTCAATCCAACTTTTTGGCAATGAGCATTGGACGACTTCTATTAGCAATGTATGGTAGACACCTACGAATTCTCTATTATGGTATATGCTCCATGTTTCTTAGTTTTGCTTTTGATGTGGTAACTTGTAACAAGAATTGAAGGTATTTGTAAAAATTATTATTCTGCATGTGAAATGTCTTCAAGATGAATAAGCAAGGCAACATTGGCTCCTAAAATTTTGAGCACTCGGCTGTGAAAAGGGAGTGGCAATCGGATGAGATTGGCAGTTCTGCTTAGGGCAGGAGAATGTGCGCCTAGAGGTTTTTAGGATTTAGAAAATGGGGACAGAACAGGCCCTACAGGGGCATTTTGGGTTTGTCGGGGGTTGAGCAGAAAAGGACAAATGATTTGGACATTTTAACTGAAAACAAGAAGATCCTTGAACAGTATTTTGGGAAATTGTCACAAAAAGGACAAAGCCAGATAATAGATTTGGTAAAGGGGGCGTTTGAAAAGGAAGATTCCCCTGCTAATGAAAAGATACTGCAGATAAGAGATTTTTTGGTGCATCTTAAAGCTGCGAACCAGAACACCAACATGATGGTCGGAACAAGAAGATAGGCAAGAAATACTGTGGTCGAAATGCAATCCTAGATCAATAACCTCTTTATTCCTACTGTCAGTATAATTGCCTCATGGTGTATATGGGTCCACTAGAAACAGAGCCACCATGTAGCATCTCCATCTGAACATGAATTAGTTAAAAGGCCAAATGTTTGCCAAGCTGATTGAAACTGCAATTGCTCACAAAAGAGAAAAGGGATTGGAGTATGACATATTATGGGACAAACTAGGCTCCTTCAGGGGTCTTTTTAACTTCTTTACTCTTTCTTTGCAGGATAAAGAAGGATCTCTGGACACTTTTTTAGGCCCTCAAGTTGGTCCTTGGCCAATCATCAGTGAACTTTGTCTTTCTGTTATTTCTTGCATCTCAATTCGATAAACTCAGGGCACAAGGGCCTACCGAATCTTCAATCAAGAGGCACAGATGACTTGGGTGGAGCTCGAGGACACTTTGGTCTCCCTAAAGGCCTATATCACTAGGGCGTAAGCACTGAGGAGGATTCTGAAGAAGATGAACTTATGGCAGCATAACTCTCTTAAGCCGATCTTCAAGAAGCTATTTTAGGAATAGTAGACACAGAGGGAAGCCCTATCCATTATGCTATTGGATAACACACGCCAGCATCCATGATCTTTTCCTTTCTTGCTCTGCAAGCAATCCGGAGGACAAATTTTCCCATGTTTCCAATCCATCGATATCGTGCTATGGCCTGCTTTGAAGGCGTTGCTTGCCGGTGAAGCAACCATTCATGAAGATTTATTATCCTGATGAAGGCACGTTGTGAGGAGCTCTTCTATGCCATAGCCAGAAGCTCTAAGTAGTCTTTTCTATACAGCTTGAATGCCGGTCTTGCCATTGGAGATTTTTTTGGGGTTATATAATCTTAAAGTAGGGTTGCGACTGTAAGCTCGTCTCCGCCCTATGATTTCGCCATGTCTGGAAAGTGCATCTATGAATCTGAAAGCAAAAATGATTCTTTTATGGACATGTGATCAGTTTGTGTTGAGTTTCTGTTTTTATGCATTAGAGTTTTTTTGGGATCATTTAGGGGCCTTGTAAGAGTATTTTTTTTTTTTTTTTTTTTAGGGCTGCCACATAGGACCCCGAACCTACTTTTCCCCCCTCCATACCTAACTTTCACTCTCCCCTAACCTAACTTTCCCCCCTCCAAACCTAATCTTCATACCTTACTTTGCAATCATTATTTCCTAACGACCATAAAATTTGATGATTACATCTAAGATTTTCCCTTTCCCACCATCGAGCTTCAGCCATCGAGCTTCAGTGCCATCGAGCTTGCCATTGCGCCATAGAGCTTGCTATCGCGCCCAAGCATCGTTTAAATTCGAATTATGGCGGATTCTTGCCAGCAAATTGAACGGAATTTTTCAATTTCGCTCTGTTTGTTTGCAAGAATCTTCCTAATTCTAAGCTCAGCTCCGATACTTGCACAAGGCCCCCAAAAATGAACTTGTATAAAAAATTAGCATGAAAACCAGTATATATGTGATTTTTTTATACGACAATACAAAATGTAAAGAAAAATCATGTGTTCTTCCTAGTTTTGCAAAATCAATAGTGGTTGATATCATATTATTTGTACTAATTTATAGATTTGCAGTAGTTTCTAGAAATCATCATTAGTTTGTATGATTGTTTTTTAATGTACAACGATTTAGCAAAATCATATCTTGTTTAATTACATGATTTCTACGATTGTACAATAGGTTTATGAAATCATTAATAGTTTAGAAGAGGTGTTTTAAGCATATGATGATTTTGAAAAACCAATAGTGGCTCATATCGTTTTTTTTGTGCTAATTCAAAATTTTACACTAGTTTCTAGAAATCATTATTAGTTCTTAAGGTTGTTTTTAAGTGTAGATTGATTTAGCAAAATCACTATTAGTTTATATCATGTTTAATTACCTGAATTCTAGAATCGTATAATAGTTTTTTGAAATCATCCATAGTTTAGAAGATGTATTTTAAGCATATATTGATTTTGCAAGACCAATAGTGCTTCATATCGTATTTTTTGTACGAATTCAAAGATTTACGGAAATCATAATTAGTTTGTGAGATTGTTTTTAAGTGTATAGTTTTTTAGCAAAATCATTGCTAATTCATATCATGTTTACTTACATGAATTCTACAATCGTACAATAATTTTCTGAAATCATCAATAGTTTAGAAGATGTGTTTTAGGCACATATTGATTTTGCAAAACCATTCCTAGTTCGTACTATATTTAACTTATGAATTCTAGAGTTTATGATGGTTTTTGAAAATCATCATTAATTTAATGGAATGATTTCTCTATATACATTTTTAGTATCATAATTTCAGATGCGTTTACATGCTAGTTGTCACAAATTTGTATTCTACCACGTTCTTCTTATTAGTTAGCTTATTCTTGTGTTAATCGTGTTGTTAGTCTTGCATTTTTCCAAATGCAACTGTTTTGAACCTTAATAAAGATGCAAAGCTTCTAAACATTGCAAAGTAATGAATTGATATCTAGCTTGTAACTTCGTCGCAATATTAGAAACTTGTGATTAGAAACTTGTGATTACTGCAACGTCAAAAACCAAAGGTGAATGCTTTGCCTCCGTTACTTAATATTGTAAAAAACCTTATAATGTCATTTAGCCAAGAAATTGACAATTGTTTTGTGAGGTTTAGCGCAGGAATAATGACCATTCATATATGTAAATATAGAGATACCATCGACACCAATAACAATTTTATAGCGCGTAGCTCAAAAAACTACTACAATGTCAAGGTTAATATCTTATGATCGGAGCATGCCGGTTGGCATGCAACGACATTTCGACTGTGCAATTGCATCCAAAAGGCCAGAGTTATCCTATGACACATGTCTAAGGAGTAGGAAATTGATCAAACGCCCAGACCGCCAAATATGTGCTATATAGCACTAGGCTAGGAGTGCGTCGAGTGAAAGATATACTAGTTGCTTGTACCAAATCGAGTTTGGCTCTGTTGGTCATAATCGCTGGTCCCTACAGTAAACTGGATTCTTTGGACTCATGCTCAAAGTCAAAACCACATTCTGAGCTGGCAGGAATGGCCGAACTGGAGGGGCACATCATTTCCCCCTCGTGTCCTATGCCGGTGAAGGGGAAAATTTGGGGGTTGGGACATCCGTGCGGCGGATGTTCATTTTTTATTTTTGAGAACGTTTCCTAGAACATGAGCTACTATTTGAACAGTGGAATTAATAAATGGAGCTGTTTTATTGCCCGATACCTAAACCTAGTAAATTTGTAGGGTTTAGGTTTTGGCAGCCTTCCCTGCCTCTAAAGGGATCGAGAGCTTGTGTGCAGGGTTCCTTCGAGGGTTCGAAGAGAGACCTTAAGAAGGAGAACAAAAAACCCTCCCCAAGTGCCAGTTCCAAACTTGCTCCGTTGTGATGGCTCGCGAACTCTGGACATTGTGCGACCGGAGCATGCCGGTTGGCATGCAATGACATTTCGACTGTGCGATTGCATCCAAAAGGTCAGAGTTATCCTATGACACGTCTAAGGAGTAGGGAATCTATCAAACACCCGGACTGCCAAGTACATGCTAGCATTTAACTATAACACTAGGCTAGGAGTGCATCGAGTGAAAGATAGACTAGTTGCTTGTACCAAATCGAGTTTGGCTCTGTTGGTCATAATCGTTGTTCCCTACAGTAAACTGGATTCTTTGGACTCATGCCCAAAGTCAAAACCACATTCTGAGCTGGCAAGAATGGCCGAACTAGAGTGGCACATCATTTCCCCCTCATGTCCTATGTCCATGAAGGGGAAAATTTGGGGGTTCGGACATCCGTGCGGTGGATGTCCATTTTTTCTTTTTGAGAACATTTCTTGGAACATGAGCTACTATTTGAACGGTGAGATTAACAAATGGAGCTGTTTTATTGCCCCGATACCTAAACCCTAGTAAATCTGTGGGGTTTAGATTTTGGCAGACTTCCCTGCCTCTGAAGGGGTCAAGAGCTTGCGTGCAGGGTTCCTTCGAGGGTTCGAAGAGAGACCTTAAGAAGGAGAACAAAAAACCCTCCCTAAGTGCCAGTTCCAAACTTGATCCGTTGTGATGGTTCGTGAACTCTGGCTCGTGAGGTCGGAGCTGCCACACGTGCTTTATCATTTCTTTGAATGCTTTCTTTGACTCTATGCACGTTTTTGTAGGTCGCTTGCTTAAAGGCTAGAGTATCTTGTTCTTCTGTTTCGCTGTTGAAGTTTGATTTTTTACTTTGGAGATGATGTCTATTTATAAGGATGTTTCTCATGCCTCAACAAGAAGATAACATTGTGAAGGAAATTACTTGACATATAATGTAGTATTCCGAATGCATTAGATGATAAGTAAGTGTGCATCTCAGATGTCCTTAACAGTGCAGCGACGACGGAAATTAGGACCCTGAGATAAGGCATGAGCACTGGATTGTCAATTGGGATTCGATTCCCCATGCTCGCTCTCTTCACGTCTATGCTTGATGTCTAATATTGCTGTGATACTGGTTCTATTGGATGTGTTTGATGTCTAATATTGCTGTAATACTGGTTCTATTGGGTATAGTATATTTAGATTACTTGCCCCAATGGTTATTTTGCAACCGAGGCCCTATAATATGGGGTCAATTTGACCACATATTGACCTTGAATTGGAGGTTGGGATCTGGGTTCAATGCACATTCTCCAGATTGTGCCATCATCTGATGGCCCAGATGTGATAATACACCCCAGATGTTATGTGCACCTAAACTTGCATGCCCAAAACCTGGCACACGTTTACTAGCGCTACCTAGATATAATAGAAGACACATCATTCTAAGTTTCATAAAAAAACACCCAATATTGTAAAATCAATTGGACATTTAACTTGCCTAACCCCCCTAAAATCAATTGGGGGCATCAAAATATTGTTTTATGCCCATGGGGGCAAGCTTTCCCATCCAGATTTATGGTTTGCAGCATACGGAGAGTGCACAGGAGCGATGTGCAAAGTTATGGTTATCAAAGCAATTTTTGAATTTAGGAGCAGCATATAAAGACATAGAAGCCAAAGGGGAAAGGAAAAAATTAAATATTTGTCAGTATAAAGCTATATTGGTTGCTGTATTAAGTAATCGAAAATGATGGACTATTGGGGTCGTTTGTGCTAGCAAAACCCATGGTACAGACTAAGATGCCTATTTAAGATGGTAAAAGGCAGGCCCTCAAATTTTGACTAGATTAGAAATAGCAAAAAGCAGGGGAAGCAGGACACCAACACAGGAAGATAGTTCAGTACATGGAAGGGCAATTGTAAAAAACAAGCTCCAGCAGGTAGGGGCAAGAAAGTCCATCTTCTAAGCACAAAGGTCGGTATTAGTTTGAAAGTGTAATAATGAATAAAAAATGGGAATACCACAGTAAGCAGGCACACACAGCTTCAACAAAAACTAGGACATGCAAGACACCATGGGGGCACCAAAATAACATTTTCCAGGACTGTTTTGGTTGGCTATCAAAACCCATGACATGGAATAACAGACCTGTTTAAGTTGGGAAACCAACATGGCAGCGTACTATGACTTGATGGGGTACTGCAAATATAGGTGGAAGCAACGTGCAATACAAGTGAGTATGTCACGACAAGGAACGACAACCATCAAAACAAAGTCTGGCAATTAGGGGCAAGGAAAGCCGTTTTCTAACTACAAAGGTTAGTATTATTTTGAGAAGGTAGTCAAAGTTTTGATTTATATGAGAATGGGAACACTTAGAAAACAAGAACACACAGCTTAGATCCAAGCATCCGATACATGCACTCCACTATGAGCAAAAAAAAACAAGGCTGGTGACCATTGGCAGAAATGGCAAAATAATGCTTTAATCAGGTCGACCGAAATAATAGGTTAATTACCTTATAGAAAATATTCCCTGTTATGATTTTTTCGAGTTGCCTGTACTGCAACCCTAACCTTGCTAGGAAGAACACGATCGATGTTAGGGTTTTGATTGATCGCCTAGGGCAACGGCGGCAGCCTCCCGTTGCCATGCATCTCTCTCCGGTGGAGATGTGTGGTTGGAAGAGCAGCGCCTACTGGCTGCGGCGACTGTTTGAAGCCGTGGGCTGCGGGGGCCATTGCCGAATCTCCTTCTTGTCTTCATGCAATCCGGTGTAGCAAGGATGCGGTTTTGGAGTATGACCGCCACTTACAATGCTCTCTCTTCTTTGCAGCCAGATCAAGACCGGTAAGCACTTCACTGTTGCTTTGCTGCGACAAGATTTAAACTAGTTATAAGTTATTTCAATATATAGGCTGTCTCTTCCTTGCTTAATTAGATTTACAAGCATCAACCTATCAGACATACACTCGCCATCCACATCCTCATACACTAATAAATATTTATCTGCATCAATCCTGAAATATGACACATGCAGATTAGCAATGAGATGCGAGAAACCGATAGCCCCTAGGTTTACGTCATCAATTGTATTGCTAATTGGTAATGGATCAAATTTGTGCAATTCTTACTCGAGAAATTACAGATGCCTCGTCCAAGTAATGCAATCGTCCAAAAGATGCATACGGAGTGAACCAGGCCCTAGCCTTTTTCCGAGCCAATCTCCCGGTGAGTGAGACCAAAGACTGCAAGTGCATAAGCTGCGACTTCTAGATATTGTGCGCATTGAATCGTTAAAAATGCCGCTCATGCACATCCGGTCAGCTTACTTGTTGCATCATTGGAACTCCATTGTGCACTTCCGCACTCGTTACCATCTGTCACAAGATCAATCGCTCTGTCACACAACCACTATTGACCGAGATACACGGGCTAATTCCTTCGCCGCTTCCGGTGCATCCGCCGATGTGTGCAAACTATCCACTCCTTTGGTAGGCATAACCGAAGTTCCCCGTAATGGCCATTATTTTTGATGCATTCTCTGGATAACGTAAGGAGCCAAGTCAATCAACTCTAAGCATTTAGTGGTTCTGAAATCACTTGCTCCTGCGCCCACGGGGTCCAACACCCATGGTTTCTGAAGAGCATTAGCTTGCGTTGCAGCTGCTTTCATTGCAAAAATCCATTCGGGGGACAAGGTTCCGATATTGATACACACCGAATTAGCAGCAGCTATAAGTTCGTTTATCTCTTCAATAGCATACACCATTGCCGGAACGGCACCTGCTGCTAGAAGGCTATTTGCCATTATATCCATTGATACGAAATTAGTGATGCAGTGGACACGTGGAGCCGAAGATTTGACTGCTAAGAACGCCTTTTATGCCTCAGCTCCCCAGTTCAGATTTAAGCTAGTTAGGCAAAATACTAGTGTTGCCTGTGCTTCGTAGATGCGGGGCATCTTGGGGCCTTTTCTGTGCTCAAAATAGTCTTGCTACTTTTTCTTTTCTAGCAAAGTGCTAGAGCTCTGTAGGCATTACGTAAGCTTGTTCTTTTAGTCTTGGACTTTTAGATATTTTCTTAGTTTTGTTGGTGTCTAAGCTTTGATCCTTTTCTATTGCACTTGAAATGCAACAAGAAGACCACATTCTTTGTGGTGTGACAACACTCATTGCAGTTTCAAGTTAGGAAGCTTTTCAGCTGCTTAGGGTGATATGGCATAGAGCACCAAGGCTTCTCTGTGGCTTGTGAAATACTGTCTACATTCCATGGCAAATACGCTGTTAAAGCATGATTTTCCGTTGTTATCCTTCTTTCCTTAAGTCATTTGACTAGCCAATGGCAGCAAGTATTGCATGTTGTTGGATTGAGCATATAATTAGTAGTTGACATGTTTCTGATTTAGGACATCATGTAGTCGCCCATCTTTCTATGTGGTGACTTTGTGATAAAATGACAGAAACTGCAGTCCTTATTAAATGGCTAAGATTGACCATGCTCATTTTCCATTTTTGAGGCAAAATTATATTGGCGAATTCAAATGGCGGTAATATTTCTTTGAATATTTCTTTGTATGAATAATTTTTTTACTTTTTAAAGAGATACTTGTTGAACATGCAGGATACTTCGTTGAAGCTTATATGGGATTGACTTGTGGAATTGAGGGGCTAAGGAAGAAAAGGGACTGGGTATGTTGGCATTTATAAAGAGTTCTCTAAATCCAAAACCTGAGGAGTAATTGCATTTGATTCTGAAAAAAACCTTTCTATACTAGCTTGTCTAGCTTGAAATTTGAGAGTTGTGCATGTTTGCAATTGTACAATTGTCCCTTCAACTTATGCATTTTGACATGTTCGTAGTTACACCCAGTAGTTAAATTTTAAATTGTGCATGCGTTGGGATCTCATTTTTTTCCTTCCAATGTTACATTACATTTAAACACATGCCCTTCTTTAACTTTTTTTAGGTGAATGCCAGCATAGCTGAAGTCTGAAGTCTTAATAGAGGCCATGGCTCCATCAGTGAGTTTTGGAGCTAGAGCAGGAAGCTGCTTTAGCTTCCACTATACTACAACAGTAGAGATCTTTAAACCCCTGCAGTATCCACCTACTCTTCTCATATCAGAGGCAAAGAATGGGCATTGCAAGAAACTGTACCCAAAGTATATAAGCATGTACCAGCAATGAATTCATCAATATCCGGCCACCAATTTGCACCTCCAATGCATGTGAATCAAGAAGCCTGCACAACACAAAATTTGATGTGTTTGTTGCTCAGTCTATTTTTAGTTGTGCTAATCTTTTTGCTTGAGTGTATGCAGATCCAGCCAGCTCTTTGATGTAGAGGCATGTAATAAAATGCTCTTGACAATTCAGCGAGTGGGAGAATCCTTGTGTGTGAAAGAGCTGTTTATCTATATAATCTATCTATATAATCTGTCCTTTAGAATTGTACTCATAATTTTTTAGTAATATGAGAACATGGAAATGATTATTTTTAAATGTCTTCTTTTGTCTTCTAAATAAGAACAATGATAAATATCTAAGATTGTTTTATAAACAGTTAACGAATACGAAATATCAATCAATAATCTTACATATAATATCATACTTTGTGATCAAACATGTTTTAAAGCATTTGAAGTTTTTTGTGCTAATATCGATTGACTATTCGAAATCGTGGGGAAAAAATCACATTAACAAATTTGAACCATATTAATTTGTCACAATTGTAACAAAATATCTAAATAATTTACCAAGACAATATATAGAAGATAGATGCGATAACAAACATAACAAACATTAACATTTTAAGTTGTTAGAAAAAACTAACTGAGATAATTACGTTTTAGTACTATGGAGAAAAATAGGATTAAAAAAATCATATTAGCATATCTAAACCAAGATCATTTACCACATTGTGTATTGGTGATTAATCACAGTAAAACATCACGAGAATTATGCGCTTAAAATTACCATGTCAATATATTGAAGAAGATAGATGTGATCAAACACTAGTCTAATAAACTTGATGTACTAAACACTAGTACGTATCATATAATTTAAGTTATTATAGAAACCAATTAAACTTGCTATGTTTCAATACCATGCCATAAAACCGTGTTGTTTTATCACTTTAGAAAAATATGTTGATGAACCCCATCATTTAAGTTGTTACGGAGACCAATCAAAATTATCATGTTTCAGTACCATATCATAAAACAATGCTGTTTTATCATCTTAGAAAAATATGTTGATGAATCATCTTAGAGAACTAGACATGGTTTGTAAACTTTTGAACCCACTAACATGTACTGATTTATGGAATTGGTTTTTACCAACAAACCATTGCAAAAAAAGCATAATGGTTCAATTTTGGGGGCCTTGTGTTGGTCTTTTGCAATCTCAATGGCAAAGGTATTTGGTTTCCGAATTTTCATCGCATTCTTTTGAGTGTTCTTGTTTCTGATACTTATATTTCAGGATCAAACTAATTACGAGGGTCAATTTAGAGTGCAAGTGCCAAAAAGATGCTTGCCTTATAAGAATAAGTTCACTTCGAAGCAACCAATAGATGAAAATGCATTCCGAGCTTCTAGAGCCATGAATATAGATCTCTGGGCTAAAGGGCAACTGTATCCTTGTGATCCTTTCACTCAAGCCCATCCAAACTTCCACTCTGCATCCGGTCTTATTGAATTTTCTTGCGAGGGTCAGCAAGGACTACTCGGTTACTGTAATAATTTGATTAATAGTAATACTTATCCACATTTGCGGGCTATGCATAACAACTTGTATGGATTCAATTGCAAAGTTTTATTATATGTTAATCAGCTCCAACAGGCGAGCTACTTGATGTCTCAACAATGCCGCAAGCTCAATGAATTGGAGATAGAAAATAAAAAATCAGTGACAGAGATGAAGTCACTGCAGCAAGGAATGAAGAGGGTTGCGCAAGAAAATGATTCCCTCCACAAGTGAGTCAAAAGAATGAAAACAACTCCAATGAGGTTTAGGGAAAGGGCAAGAAACTTGAAGCCCATAAATGGGATATGCTTCTGATAATCCCCAAGTAGAAAGTTTCTTCTGGAGATCTCCTCTTCCAATACCTCCTCATTCTCCTCGTTTTCCAGTAAGAGCTTCTCTTCCTCAGGATCTATTTGCTTCTCTCCTGGTGAGGTAGGACATTCTATCTGAGCGACCTACACACTTGAAGAAGAACCGGCATCTTGGTTTGACTTACTGTAAATCATGTATGTGCTAAACATAATATCTATGCTGTAAAAACTTCTTTGCCTTCTTGCCTGCACAGTTCTGCAGGTAGTCTCTTCAAAAACCTCCTAATTCGGTCTTGATCAACCTTCAGAAATATCTTCAATTAAAGCTTGCATGCTTAGTACAGGCAAACCAATCACATGACATGGTTTCAGGTCAGGTCCAGCTTTAGCCATGAAGCTATGAAGAATGCCCCATATGCATTGGTAGACCTATTACACTCTGCCATAACATCTACTGTCAAGCAAATATTATTGTATACAATAGTTGCATCAACTGGCTCCTCTATTTCCTCCTCAAACTCTTCTGGATGATTCTGACGAAAATCCCATTTTTTCTCTATTATATTGTCGTAACATGTGTTAAACAACTCCCATGCCTTATCTGATCTACTCTTTACCATTCTCATTGAGCAGAGCCTCGATTTGTGATAGTTTGAAGGTGAGCGCCTTAGTAGCGACTTGATATGCAAGAGTGAGTAACACCGTGGCTACGGTGCGAAAATAACACTTCCATGTTTTATGTTATATACAATTTCGCATCGTGGTTACAGTGCGAAAATACACTTCGATATTTTATGTTATACACATTTTCGCACCGTGGCTACGATGCGAAAACAACATTTCCTTATTTTATGGTTGCCATACAAGAAGAGGTTCAATTGAAGGGAGGAAGTTGATGAGGATGCCTTCAGTAATTCAGAGCAATGAGCATTGATATTTAGGCAATGACAACTCTTTTTGTTTCATTAAATTTTGAGTAGTGTTTTGTGAGTTCAAAAGTAGTCTCTCGTTAGTTATTGTCAAATTGACTATGAAAAAGTGGGCACAATGCTTACAGTGCGAAATACATGTATCCATTGGGCCGTGGACATGGCAAATTCGCACTGTAGCCACGGTCTAAAAAAAAGGGGGTTGTTACAGTGCAAAATGCATGTATCCATTGGGCTGTGGACATGGCAAATTCGCACTGTAGCTATGCCCTTAAAAAAAAAAAAAAAAAAAAAAAAGGGCATAGTGGTCACAATGCGAAATGCTTGTATCCATTGGGCCTTTAAGTGATCCCATCAAACCTCTAATGAATTTCGCACCGTAGCTACAGTGCGAAAATAACACTTCCATATTTTATGTTATACATAATTTTGCACCGTACCTACGGTGCGAAAACAACACTTCCTTATTTTATGATATCCATATTTTTGCATCGTAACTACTTTAATTTTCTATGTTACACTAAAAGCAAACCTTTCCAATTAATATACAATAGATCTCCAATTAATCATCACTTGTATTTATATTATATAAATTCATATACAGATAATATTTTTGGTGGCATGCATGACCCCAATTCATAGCATTTTTCTCTGCGCTTTCCCACCTTCTAGCCATCGAGCATAAAATGAAAAAAATTTAAGTCTGTCTCAAACTCCAATTGCCGTCGGACATCGAATAGAGACCACTCGCTCTCCACTCTGAGACTTTTGAATATCTGATTATCCTTATGAATATTTAAGTCTATGACAACAGAATGAGTGCCATCATTGTCGTCTTATTCTACTGGAATCCAGACGTACTTTCTTCCTTCATGAACATTTTGCCATCTCCTATACTTAAAAGTGACATACAGCATTTGCTTCCGAATGAAATATCTGAACCGAACCGTGTCTCGACTTATCCTGCATTCAGTAGGTTCAGCTCCATCACGAAGTCGAGCACTCCAACCTTCAAGAAATAGACTATCTAAAAAACTATCCACCAGCTGTTGAATTGTAAACATCTTCAAGGTCTTCTTAACATTATCGGTGCTCTTGAATAAGGCAATGAACATATCAATTCCTAAATTTATCTTCACATGCCCGCAGAAACCTCTCTTCTCCTTCAATGCCGTGAACATTTCCTGCGACAATACTCCGTGCAAGTAAGACAGAAGTGGCATCCAGAGGCCTGCAGTATAGCTCGGACAAGCTGGGCAATGGAAGCTCAACAAGCTTGGAGCTTCGTGGAGAGTATTCATACCTCCAGAACCATATACCCCTTTCTCTGAGCTGCACTGGTGTGCTACCTTTGAACAACAAGGAGCTCATATCTTGGCGAAAGCAATGGAATACACTACTTATCGAGTGTGAAGAGACTGTCCACATCAGATATACACAAACCTAAGAGAATAAGAATGAATTGGATAAGTAACTGAACTAATTTAGATATGGATTGCATAGAAATACATACTCACAATTTGCTTCTAACTGTGGGAAAGTTCGTCGCTTGCTTATTTTTTCTTTTGCCATATCTGTTGGAGTGTATACATGCCTCACTTGTACAAATATCCCTTTGTCTGATCGAAAACCGACCAGAAAGCCTTCCAATGTGCAGAAACATCATTTCTCCTGCATCTTTTGACTCGCCATTAACCTCTCATTCCGGGTTGGAGTGTAACAAAGCTCCTGGTTGACACCACGAAGATTTCAAATGCATCTCCGACTGTGAATGGAGCTTACATCCATCTAAAGTCACAAAACTCAAATCAGAATATAGAATAGAATAGAATAGAATAGAATAGAATAGAATAGAATAGAATAGAATAGAATAGAATAGAATAGAATAGAATAGTTTTTTAGCGTCCACGGAGACCAATTGGCCTATGGGACCCAAACAAAAAGAGAGCAGCAAGCGTATTACTGACAGGATTAAAAAACCCCCGGCCCGAAGGGTTTTCGAGGGAAAAACCTTAGCAGTAATAAGCATGCTGGCACACTATACAATTGCATAGAACAGTTCAATACCGGCCCCGTAGGGACACAAACGAAGTCCGCGGCATCCATAACCTCCCGGAGGTATGACCCCAACAATCCCAATCGACATCGTAGTCAATAACCGATGCAACGGCTGGCCGTGCACTAGTAATCGGACATATCGCTCTCTGATATGGGCAAATGCCGGGCGATCCGAGGGCATGACATTCATCCTCAATCGCTACCGGTGACAACACCGCAAAGCCTTTGCTCTCGTGGTTCCCGAGCCCAACGCCCCGCTTTCAATGCGGAGGCAATGTGCACCCGCGCGAATGGAAGCTATAAGTCCGCACTTCTTCATGGGCACCGGGTGTACAAGTAATCGGTGTGGGCCTCTTGTGAGCCTAGGATTGACTTGTCACCGATAGTGTGCCCGCCTTAACGCAAGGCCGTCGAGCCTCGCATCCTAGAGCTTATGCGAAGGAAAGTAGCATCTAGGTACGCTTTAAGTGCCTCGCGATCTTTCTTTGTCCCGACTGACGATCTGTTTGCTGCACACCCCAAATAAGTGGAGAACCACCGAGCTTGCTTGTCTTTCCAAAGAAGATTTCAGGCGTTGGGGACCCATCGCCGTACCAAAGCAAGGTGGGGCAAGCGTGTATCAGCCGTGAGCGACCACCTTTTGGAAGTAAACGATATGGCGCTCCAATGCAGCCCGCTGAAGGGGGGTAGAAAGCCCGCCTCCCCGGAGTAGGATCCGGTATGGAACTGTGGACTTCACCCCGGGGCCCGCCCAAGAAGGCCTTCACTCACCGCCGAGGTCATTCCAGGTGTTGAGGGATATCACCGGACCCCACACTTCTACCCCATACAAAGAGTAGAATCGAATTACTAGGAAAGGCTCGATGATTTTACCTTGATCGAAGTTATTCTGCGGTCGAAGCTCCCTTTAGCGTGGGCAATCGATCTTCGCACAAACTCTGTTGAAGAAAACACTTGGGCGGGAATTGAGGGGGGCGCTTAGTTATAATTACTTGTGTGTAATCTGACACCCAAAGCTAGAGGCACGGATATTACCGAACCTACGTGCAGCTGACACCTAGAATGGCGAAACCAAGGCTCGGTAAAAAAAACTTTGTACAAGCTCGGCTCCCCATTGGCCGGGAGCTTTTTGACGTGGCATTGAGTTTCGTCCCTTAATTGATTCCAAAAAAACTCTAATGCTTTGGTGGAAGAAGCTTGGATGATTCCTTCTAGGAACAGGTATTTTTGGAGTCAATTTTGAGAGATGACAGATGATTTTGGTAGGCCTTAACTTATGAGATTGCAAGAAGAAGTGCCCTTTTAGATAGTACACAGGTTAGACTTTCTTACTTCTCTTTCAGGGCAAGCTCCAAGTCGTATTTGAGATAAATATATGCAATTTGCATTCTAGTTGGTAATTGATAATAGGCTATTCTTGAGGTAAGTGTATGCTATTTACATTCTAGTTGATATTCTAGTTAAATTTTTTTGTTTGATGTGTTATGGGAGATGTTGTTTTTTTAGTTTGGAAAAAAGACAAAAATTCAAAAAGCATTGGCAAGTTCATGAACAACATATAAAACATTAAATATAGCACAAATCCCATAACACACCAAAACAAGAAAATTTAATTCAATTTTTCTATACAAAATGTGGCCACCATAACATCATCTCCCAATGTAAGACTGAAAGAGACCCAAAAAATAATCTGTCCAACCAGTTTCAATATCTTCATAAAAACTTACTGCACGATAATGATCTTTCGCATATAGTTCGCAATGCTGCCTTTTGCAGGTCTTCTGGTTTGTTCAGCCATGGCTAAGCTCTAGAAAAGCACAATTTCATTAAAAAGGGAAATTTCATGAATCCAACTAGGGACGAAATTGTTTTTAAGACATTTTTTACGGCGTTTTATATGATAATGTGGCACCTTTTAGCATTTTTTCATACATTTATTGTCCAAATTTGGCGTCATTAATATCAGAGGGAGAAAAAAAAAAAAAAAAAAACTGCAACTTAAGCTAGTAGGATTTACCTATTTTACACAAAGAGGGGCATCATTAACTTCTCAAATTGACAAATCAAACACATGAAGAAAATTTGTTTATGAATCAGCACATGAATGTTGGCTTGTTAAATTTTTTTTTATGAAATTTGTTGCTGAATTGAATCACCGCCATTAGTAGGATCATGCTTTTCTTTAGCAACATTCATAAGAAGGTCAAATCCTGCCCCACTAAATGCCTCTTCGTCAAAGTTGTAAGCTGCATTTTGAATGCATCCTTATGGCACCCTTGCACCCGCAACGCCCAAACTTTTTTTTTTTTTTTTTTTTTTTTCAATTTTTCTTTAAAAAAAAAAAAAAATTGAGCGCCATGCCACCGTCTTAGGAATACAAATGGCGCCATGGCTTCCTCAGCATGCATTTCGTAAATAAGAATGCATGCCATTTGCATCCTCAATATGCATCAGACAAACATATATTCAAGAAACTAGTGCTATTTGACTAGAAAAACTCAAAAATCAAGTAAAAAAAGACCTACCTTTGCCTTGGAGACTTACCTTCATCATTCCTGGTATCTTTAGTGTCTAGAGTGATGAAAATAAAGGTGCTAAGTGCTGGCGCTGGCACTAGGCGCTAGGCCATCTAGCAGCAGGCGCTGGCGCTAGGTCCAATAGGCCATCTAGCAGCAGACACCGCTAGCAGTCGAAGCTGGCGCTGGCAGTCGCAGACGGCGGGAAGCAGGTGGGATGTAGGCGGCGCTAGGCCATCTAGCAAAGAAAGGCCGGGCGCTTAGGTCCAATAGGCCGCCAGGCAGCCACCGGGCGATTGAAGCCGGCGCCGGCAAATAGTGGCGGGAAGCGAGCGAGATGTAGACAAAGATCAAGCGGGTGGGTATGGCGAAGCTCGTGGAAGGTGGGCATAAATTTAAAAATGCCCGTCCAAATTTGAAACCCCTTCGCCAACATAAATTTGAAACCGCTCCGCCCGCCCAAATTTGAAATTCAAAATTTGAAATCCCAAATTTGTCATTGCTGCTCCACATATTATCATTTCTTTAGGCGCTTGTATAGATCCTTCTATAGGCGGATGCAGGGTCTTCGACGGTTCCTTACCGATCGGCACTTCTAGACGGCTTCTTGCAGTCATTTATTTCCAGGTACATTGCACAGGGTTTTTTGGGCGCTTCTCTTTGAGGCGCTGCGATATTCTTACAAGATGCATATACTCCAGTCACCGATAGTTTTTTTTTTTACCAAAATGGTGACCACCATACCTAGGTAAATCTTTCTATATGCATCGTCTTTTTGTTAGAGCCATTCATCACATGTATACCCCCACCTCCAAAGGAGCCATTTGGGGCGCCATTTGGGATTTGAGGGGTGCCAGGGGGCAGGTATACCACCCAAATGGCGCCATTTGGGGGGTGCCAGGGGGCAGGTATACGACCCAAATGGCGCCATTTGGGGGGTGCCAGAGGGGGTGCTAACGAGGGCAATTATACATGCCACTTGGGGTAAAGAGAGCCACCCTTCATGGCAAGGATGTTGATCCATTGAATGTAGCAACAGAGGTTACGAAATCTGTGGTGCCATCTATTGAACTTCCAATCATATACTGGGGTGCAGATAACATTGGTGATGCAGTAGGTGCATTTACTCAGTTGCCAAAGAAGGATGTAAGACTGGTTGAGGCGTGTATGCTACAAACATATGTATGATACATATGTACTACTCACGTGTATCATACACCTGCAGAAGGTCTACAAATCTATTCATGTATCTTAAATATCATAATATATATACAATAACTTTTGTCCATAGAGATTTTGATCCTGGCCGTCGGTGTATACAATCGACGGTCCACAACAAAAGCCCCAAAGCAACCCCCTTATTTGGGGCTTTTGATGTCACCCGTTGGATGTGTTGGATCAACGGTCGAGATTTGGTCGCACAAATTAAGTGCAATCAATGCGATAAAGTGGGTTGCAGCAAAAATTAATGGTGCTCTCGTGAGGTGGCGTTAAAAAAAAAAGGGGAAAATTTGAACCATGGCGGAGGCTTCAAGCAGACGATCTCTGTTTTGTTTATTCAGATCACAATGCACAAATTTATCTCATAATATATATACAATAACTTTTGTCCATAGAGATTTTGATCCTGGCCGTCGGTGTATACAATCGACGGTCCACAACAAAAGCCCCAAAGCAACCCCCTTATTTGGGGCTTTTGATGTCACCCGTTGGATGTGTTGGATCAACGGTCGAGATTTGGTCGCACAAATTAAGTGCAATCAATGCGATAAAGTGGGTTGCAGCAAAAATTAATGGTGCTCTCGTGAGGTGGCAAAGTGGGTTGCAGCAAAAATTAATGGTGCTCTCGTGAGGTGGCGTTAAAAAAAAAAGGGGAAAATTTGAACCATGGCGGAGGCTTCAAGCAGACGATCTCTGTTTTGTTTATTCAGATCACAATGCACAAATTTATCTCGTATGTCGGTTGTATTTCTGAACGCAGTTCTTGGTGGAGCCAAATCAGAACCAGCTGACCTATGGTTCTGCTAAAATGCCGAAAGACCTCAAAGTTTTTTTTCATTTCGTAGCCTGCTTGCTTGGGCACCTGCGCATCATGCCTTCAGCTTCTTAACTGAGAGTTATTGTGGATTCCATTACAAAGGGCGCCGTAACGAAGTATCTTAGGTAACAGAAAAAATGTCTTCGAAATGCACTGTGAATGTTTGGTCTGGTCGTTCTTTCTTAATTCAGGGTTGTGGCAGCTGCGGCATGATCAGGTCGCATGCCAGAGATCATCATCCGGTATTATCTGCTTCTCGATAGATTGCCTGCTTGCTTGAAGCTGTCGCCAGATCTTCCGCCACAAATGAAGCCGCCCCTGCTTTCCCTTTCCGGTACTCCTCTTTTTCCTTCTAATTATCAAATTTCATCACGTATAGTTGGATTTTTTCTGGGCTCCGGACGATTGATCTTCTTTTCGCCGCTGAACCTAATTCAGAAGTGCCGAGCCACAGCCCAAGACACAGACCTGTTCTTTGCTTAGTATTTGAGGGTATCAATTATGCCAACAGCCCGAGCCACAGACCTGTAGCAAGGAATTCTGGATACAACAGGTCCAATACTAATCCGATGAGTGGAATGTTTTAGTCTTTGAGTTCTTCTGTGATTTTTCGTCTAATCATGCTATTGTAGTTAAGTTGTACTGTCATATTTCATTCTAGTTTGTCTGTACATTATATCCTCATTTTAACTCAGGTCTTATAGCAAGGTTGCATTGTTGATTTTGCGTTATTATTACAATGCAGTCAAGTATGAAGCTACGTTGGAGGAGGGGATGTAGTTGTGCATATAGAAAGCATTTTTTTTATCAAGATGCCACACTTGACGGCCAGTTTCCCAGTGGATATAATAGAAGTGCAATGTTGACATATATTGACATTGTAAGTGTAGAGACACGAGATTTGCCACCACATCAAGTCATCTTATGTCTGATGTCTGGTCTTATTCCAAGAACATCCAACAGCTCTCTCTTTGGCACATTTCGACCGCCTCCAAGGCCTTTGCCATATGACGCAGATTTTAAGGTACATTAGACTGCAAAAAGATGGTCTTTGTTTGCATTTCCTTTTTGTAGCTTCAAATCCGTTCTTCATTGAGGGCCTAAATTGCATGGTCACTCTAGACTTTGAGATGTGTTGATTTTGTTTGAAGATTTAGACTCATCTTTAGTATGTCTTGTGCATATAGAAGCCATTTTTTTATTGTTCGTTATTGTAGAAGATGATTATTCTAGTTAGTCATTTAATGAATGGTCATTGTCAGTATGCAGTTTTGTTTGATAGAGCTGAGACACAAGATTTGCCATGATATCAAGTCATCTAATCTCCATCGTCTGATCTTATCGTCTGGCATATCTAATAGCACCTCTTCAAATTCTACAAGCGTCAGCAGTGGGGTTGGAGTAGGTAAAGAAAATGATTTCCAGCTTGCTTCATTGCTGGGCATTAGTTTGGGCTTGCTTCTATTGTTCAGATAAAGTGCAAGTTCTTGGAAACCTCTTTGTTAAAATGATTTATATAGTAACGTAGTTAGGGATGGCAAGAAGCAATGCCGTTATTTGTCCCTCATAGCTTGTGATTCTCGTTGGAGCGAGGAGCTGGGAAAAGGATAGCGCTGAATACCTTTCTGCCAATGTGGTAGATGCAAGTAATTGCTGTTCCATCACAATCTTTATATGGATTTTGCATGCAGACATGGTTATATGAAGTTGTAGGGTTTACGCTGTTTTGTTGCCTGTTAAATGTTTGCCAGTGAGCATATTGTCCCTCCAAGGTCGTCTTTCTATGACTCTTTCAAATGGCAGGGAGGTTCAAGTGGATCATATAAATCCTGCAAAGGTGAGGTTGCTGTATAAGGATGACATGAGCGTGGATGCCAGACCTTGATAGTAGTTAGAGTAAGAGATTGTTTGCACAAAACCAGAAAGTGCATTTCATGTTACTTCTTTGGAAAATATGTAGAAGCAATTGAACCATCCTATCCTATCTACAATTAGTAAGTTGATCGACAATTGGGATTATGGTCGTATATGTTAGAAATTCAGGATTATTGAAATGATATTTGACATTTTTTAGATTGTGTGCCATGCTGCAGATATGGTTCAAGTCCATTGGCAAGCTTGATGTCTTCTACCCATTTGCATTTATGCAAAAGATACTTGGTTTATTTTCAGGAGCTCTTGCAAGTCTTGGAGCTTTGTTCTATTTTCAGAATTGTTTTGATGGAGGTTAATACGGATTTATGACTTTCACATTGGCAGAGCTGCTGGGGTAATGCGGTGTTGTTAAAGTGAGCAACATCATACTTGGTCTCGTGAGTTTCGGGCTTCTTCTTCGAACAGTGCACTATATGTCTGGGAATGAATGGATGCTCGAACACAATATAGAAAATAATTTTTCTGTAAACATAGGTCTGAGAATTGAAGAGTGTGCTGACCTTGGTATGATGAAATTGTGGTCGGAACAGAGGCGAGAAAGGTAAGAGTATTATGAATGTTTCAGTTTGTCTCATTCGGTCACCAATGATGTATGTTTGTTGATCCAGGGAATTACGTGGCGGTTGGTTCAATGCAACAAAAAATTGAAATTTGGGATCTGGATGTTGTAAGCATGACATGGCATCAGGTTTAAGTGCTGCAGTTGCTTCATTTTTTCTTATGTCAAAGCTTAAGGAAGTCGGACGAGGTTACCTGTGGTTGTCTTAGGAGGCCAAGAAAAAGATGTGAGGGCTGGCAAGAAAAAGAAAAAGAAGGTATTATAGATAATCACCATGGCATTATGAAGGAAATATGCTCATTGTGCAATATCTGTTCTCCAAAAATCATACAGCTAAAAACATGCATGCTTTTTCATATCAGAATTCCGAGTTCGAAAAAGGCAGACACACAGATTTCATTCTTGGTCTTGCATGGAACAACGAGTTTCTCTTTCTTCAGCTAGTTTGGCAGCAGCAAGTAGCAAGCAGCAGGGGCGCTTAGCAGTCGAACTGTGGGATTCATAATATCAGACCCTTCAAGAAACCTGCTGGTATAATGCATTCTTGAATATTCCCATTCATCAGCATCTAGAATTTTCTGGAGCTAATCTCCGTTTTGATACCGGGCATGGCTGATCACCTTCAAGTGTTTGCTTTAACAGACTGGCTGGCAGCCGCTTTGCCAATTGAATACCATGAAATTAATAAAGGCGCTGAGATGGTTAATTCCACATTCGAAGCTACCAGCAGAGATGTAGCACGAGCTCCATGACTTCAGATTTGATACTACTGGCTCTATTATGAAAGCAAGATAAAGGCTTTTGACATATGGGTTACTGCCTGCATGCATGCGGAAAACAACAATAATATGAAAGAAAATTTGTTGCTCTGTTTTCAATTGCTCGTATTCATCCCTTTGGAAAGGTTACACACATGAAGCACTTTATACCAACCAAGATGTGCGCCTAAGAATTTGGATCATAGCAAATTCAAAGGTATGAATGTTTGTTCCTTATTGATTCCATATTTGAGGTTAGCCCTTTGGTATGTCAGGCTGTGCTTAAAATATATTATTAGTTTAACCTTCTATACCTAGTGCCTATCTGCACATAGTTGGTATTCAAATACCAAATATTCACTGTTCAAGTCCTCCGTATTTACCCCAAATACACCAGAGCACCCTCAAATACTTACAATGTTCCATTGAAGTCCACTTTCTTTCTTTGCACATTGGGAAGGCAGATATAGGGCACAAGAGTATATTGCTGGGATCTGCCAGCAAAACTAGTGTCGTGCCCGTATTGTTACCCTTAATGCCTTCGTAGTAAACATTTTTCAAAGTATCATTGTTTCATCTGGGTAATAGGCTACAATTTGGAGCTTCCAAATTTATATTTAATACTGGTTCTTCTTATGTTGCGTGTTGGTCTTTGGTGCACTTTTTTATATTGTGTATTGGTCTTTGGTGCCCATTCAATCTTGCAAAATGGGTAGCACCGGGTCGCATTTAAGCGCTCTTGCCAATGCTTGACGCTCATGCTTCCTTCTTAAAAATCTTGTGCATTCAAGATATGTTTGTATTACCAACTAATCTTATTGGCAATGCAAAGAACTCAAAGAAATGTATTTTGTTGCCATGTAGAATCATTTCTATCCTTTTCTTGCAAGATCTAATTCATTGTTTTTTATCTTAAAGGAATGCATGTCTAGTTGTTTGTATAGCAACCTAACCAACCTCAAGAAATTCAATGTAGTTGAAAATACCAATTCACATTTGTGCTTTTCAAAAGTGTATACTTATACAACACGTAACTTTTGCAGAGAGCTTAATGGATGGATGCATCAATAGACATTGCAAATGATGGCAAGACTTCAAGGCATGGACCACGATGAAGATGACTTACACATATCTTTTAAGCAATTTTTATGTCATGCTAAATAAATCAAACGCGACTCTTTGAGTTTGATTCAAATTTCACTCGACTATTCACCGAGAGGTATTAATAAATAATGGTAACCTTCATTGAATGGTTATTATGCGAGGAATTGAGCTTATATATTCGCTTCTTTAGACTAAATGCATACTGAACTTTACGCACTGATCTGCTTAATCTCAAACTTTATTCCTCGACGTTCATCAGCCATGATTGTAAACCCATTGATAGTACAAAAACTTGTATATATATATATATATTATATATATAAAATTACTCGGATGTACCCCCATCATATACCTTGTCTATATACTCAAATGAATCTAGGCCGTTTGTTGGAAAGGAAGCCAGGTGGCAAGGTTGTAGCCACTAGATCTCCATGGGGGGCATGCATGGGGCATGTACCCCATTCCTAGACCGTTGGATCAAGGGGGGAAGATGAAATCCTAGCCATCGATTTGCTTTGAGAAACTTCAAAGAAGGTGCAATTTTTGGGGCATTTGATCTATGCCCTTCAAATTAGGGCATCTAATCTAGACCGTTATTTAGAAAGTCTGACCATTAATAATTTTATTAATGCCAACTATGATGTGGCAAATGGTATTCAAGAGCATTAATGGTATTCAAGAACATCTCTAATGACGTGGCCTTGGTTCACATACCTCCTCATTGCGGGAATATTTTGGCCCAGCCCATCTGCGGCGGATTTGAAATCGAGCCACTTCTCCAGCTATGGCTCTTTCATCTCCGCTGGCGCTCCTCTGTACAATGTTGTTTCTGAGGTTTGGCTCCGCTTTTTGTCTTGCTTCAGCGGCATAATGCCGACGAAGGCGATTTTCTGGCAAGTGTTTTTGCTCCGGTGCGATTTTCTGGCAAGTGTTTTTGCTCCGGTGCGAAGGTGCTGCATGTTCCGGTGGTTCAGCCCCATAATCGATCTTTGTAGGTTTGTGTAGAATGGATCGGGGCAATCCGATTCCCCGATCCGAAGTTTGTTTCAGCTTGCGGGGCACATAAAATGTTCTTTCTATCATTTAAGCATCGTGGAAGATATCTTAGTGGGCGATTGAAAAATCATGTTGTGCTTGAATCTTCCGGCCCCCGGATGATCGTGGGCTCAGCTTGTTTGCAAGCACCCCGGCTATCCGAGACATTTACCGCAGTAATTCTGCAGCGGGCTCCTGCCTTCACATCCGCTCCAAATCATATTTTTTGATGTGTCTTCGAGCATAGCTAATGGTCTTCCCCTCGCTATGATTTGTAAGGCCCATGGGTCTTATTTGCGCCCCCAAAACGGGGATCGGTTGAATGCTTGTACAGAGAGCCCCGAAGTCGCAAAACCCCGGGCGGGGGGCCTTGTGGTTTACTGAGCCCCCAAAACTTGCTCTGTCTGGTCGCCCTCAACCATAACAAAGGGTGAGCTACTCATCTATCCGCTCGCATTGCCTCATTAAAATCCCAAGGCCCAAGCTGGAAAGACAAACAATGTATGGAGTTGTTTTTGCAGGAAAATCAAAAGGCACTGCATTGGTGCTTGAAGATTGCTTCAAAGACGTGACATCAAGGTAGACTATAATTCCTGTCATCAAGTGTAGAAGATTTACCAATCTGTGAAAACACTGTTCCAAGCTTTGCATGCAGAGTTCTCTGTGGTTTTAGGATCCAAGCTAGAAAATCAAAAGCTGGATGGGAGCGACTAAAACTAGGTTTTTACATTGTATCTGATTTTCTAATCTATTTTAAAAGTACTCATCCTAAACTTTTTAACAGATCCCAAAGACTCATATCGCATTATCTATCGCAGAATCTTTAGCTAATCTTTTCAAGAAAAAATCTGTATCCTACCACAAGAATGGCAACATCTCTATTCTTAGCTCTGTTTTGCATGAGTCGGTAGATAAGATTGCATGATAGATAAATATGGAGACTTACATACGGTTCTATTTAGCCTACGGTTCTATTTAGCCCAAGTTTTATCTACTGTCGGCTTGACGTACTAAAACTTATGGTCAAGCATGACAGACACGGATGTGAGATGAAGTCTGATATTTTTAGCTAAGTCTGATATGATGCAAGCAAAATAGTTACTTTTCATGTTTAATATGGAAATATTAACTTGCTTGGCATGGTCTACATATGTTGAATGCTTTTTAGAAATTGCTGCTTGCAAAAGGCCCGGCCATTTTTGAGTAAATTATTAAGAAATTGCCTTCCACAGGATGAAAGCCCTGGCATACTTACTCTTTGTAAGATACTTACTCTTTGTAAGATTATAGGGACGATGATGTCAAGTACATTGAAGTCGCTTTTAGAAAACTCGTTATGTTCTTATATAATGTAGTTCCATATTTGCCAAAGAGCATATAAACATGCATCTTCGCATATTATGCACTCTTAATTCTATAATATTCGTGGTTACAATTTTATTCCAGTGTTCTGCACTCATTGTCCCTCTTATTCTAATCCCAAGTGTTTGTTATGAAAATAATTCCAAGTTTATGAAAATACGATTCAATGCCTTAGCCTATAGCCAAGTAAATGCTAGAAAAATTTTGGCACTTTACAAAATGAAGCAGAAAAGGATGACATTATTTGCACATGGACCAGGTTTGTTAAGAAGCACCGCCCCTTTATCAATCAGTGAAGTCTGTCGTCTGCTGTTAAGCAAGGTATAGTTGCCTCTTGGTGTTTTAGAAAGTACAAAAATGGTTGTCCGATTTGATTACGGGCCGCATGAAGTCACAAGAAGGAGCCGTTACATAGATAGTACTGGGCTATAGAAAGCTGATGCTAGATCTATGGTCCACCTCTACTAAACTAGTGGAGGATGAACACATAGTCTTACGCCGGAACTTGCCCTAGCAATTTAGACGTAAATCCTCTAGGAATTACATCATCTTTGAAAAATGGGCTTAGTACTCTAATATGATAGTAGTTGGAGAAGAAATGGGGCATTTATTAATATTGAAGATGTGAATTTAGTAAGCAGATTGTTTGACAAAGAGATTGATAATCACCATGGAGAAGAAGTTTTGTCTATTCAAAGTCCCATGCGGATTAATGGAATTTTGCAAATGTGTGATTTTGGAAGCTCCTTAATACAAAACATATATTGGGCTTATTTGTCATGTATGACATATTGAGCACAAGATTCTTAAGTACATATAGCACATTGAATTTAATAGTAATGCGGGCTTTGAGGATTTGCCAATGCTTGATGTGTTTCATGCTCAAATGCTCTATCACACACACTCTCAAATGGAATACTAATTTATTATGTAATAAAAATTGTGTCTTGCTTCTCAACTTATTGTCGAATGCTCTACAACGATAATATCAATTCTATCTTTAAAGCATTATGGAATACAAAGCACTTCTTCAAACAACCTCATTGTCATGCATAATGTGCTTAGGGTGCATCAATGAACAATCAGTTCAATGATTAAATATTATTTTGTATAGAGGATGCCGTTAGAGAATCAACCTCTATACATGTTTGAGTTTGACGGCTTATGGATGAGTCCACTAATCCTAGACTTTATGTTCATCGTGATTAACCCTGCAAGATATGTTCTTCTAGTCATCATATAAGGGATTCTTTATAGAAACATAGAGACTTTGGAGGAATCTAAGGGAATCTAG
This sequence comes from Isoetes taiwanensis, assembly GCA_021234155.1. Taxonomy (NCBI): domain Eukaryota; kingdom Viridiplantae; phylum Streptophyta; class Lycopodiopsida; order Isoetales; family Isoetaceae; genus Isoetes; species Isoetes taiwanensis. Next base: position 23,943,730 of record JAJEKV010000009.1, on the reverse strand, counting down.
TGAATGCTTGATAGAATATTGGAGAATCTAGCAAAATCTTTGTGGAATCTTAGGAACTCTAAGGAAGGGAATCTTAAGGGGATCTAGAGGAAATATTAGTGAATCATAAAGGGGACCTCAACGAATCTTAAGAGAACCTAGAGGAATGCTTACTAATTTTTTCTTAAAGTAATCTGGTAGAATCCTTTGCACTTGGTGTCTTTTGCAAGGCCGGCTGTGTAGAAACTCTATCAAAATCACGTTCAGCTTCACGAAAAGTTGATGGTTTTTCAAATAGTCTATGAATCTTTATAAAATATAGTGATATTAGAAACAAACTCTCCACAATCTAATAGAATCTTCATATATAAACTTAGTAATCTAGCAACATTGGTCGTACAATCCCCAAAATAGATACATTCAACTCCATACAGGCCTTACAAAGTACAAAGACTTGTATATATATATATATATATATATATATATATATATATATATATATATATATATATATATATATATATATATATATATATATATATATATATATATATATATATATATATATATATATATATATATATCTGATATCTGATATATATATGTTCTTATGTTTGTCCTCCTAAATCCGACCGTTGATCCGAGATCCTACGGCTCACGTGGCTTTGGGACGTATCCTACGGCCCAGATGGCTTGGGAGTTTGTGTATAGACTATATGTAAGCGATCCTACGGTCCAGGTTGATTTGATCCTGATCGTCGGTCCGAGATCCTACGGCTCACATTGCTTTGGGACACATCCTACGGTGCACATGGCTTTGGGAATTATATGTAATCGATCCTATGGTCCAGGTTGTTCTTGATCTTGATCGTCGATCTAGGATCCTACGGCTCATGTTGCTTTAGATTTTTTGCCACATGGCACGATCTCGCCCCTTGATCGGGTCCAAGATCCCACGGCCCACGTTGAATGCTCATCCTTTAAGGAAAGGCTTTTAAAATTTTTATGTTGTGTGGGGATTTGAACCCCGCTCATTGACCCCCACCCCCATTCTAACCACTAGACCAAGCATTAATTCTATGAACAAATTATGTTTCAACTATACTTAAGGGTAACAATCCGCTTAAGATAAAATGGAGTATAACATTCTAACTAGTTCAAGAGTTCTAGAATGTTCGAAGGCTCCGAAAAGTTCTAGAATCTTCTAGAAAGTTCCAAAATATTCTAGAAAGTTCTAGAACATAATCTGGAGAGAATCTATGAAAATTCTTCCAGAAAGTTTCAAATTGTTCTAATAGGTTCTAGAATGTTCGAGAATGTAGGAATCCATGGGAAGGTAAGAGAATCTAGGAAATGCTTCGAAAAAGTTCTAGGATATTTTGAAAGTCTCGAGAATGTTCCGAAAAGTCTTAGAATGTTCCGTAAAGCCTTAGAATGTTCTAAAAAGTTCTAGAATGTAAAGGAATCCAGGAGAATCTAACGGAATCTAAGAAAATCTCATAAAATGTGAGAGAATCTAGGAAAATGTTGATGTAAGGGAATCTCTTAAAATCTAGGGGATCTAAGGGAATCTTCATAAAATCTAAGGCAATCTAGGAAAATGTTGATGAAATCTTAGAGTATCTAAGGGAATCTTTATAAAATCTCTTTGAATCTCATATAATGTAAGGGAACCTAAGGCAATCTCATAAAATCTAAAGGGATCTAAGGGAATTTAAGGGGATCGTCATAGAATCTTGGAGAATCTACGGAAATCTAATGGAATCTAGAGGGAATCTTATAAAATTTAGAGGAATCTCCACGAAACCTCCAAGAGAACCTTGGTAGAATCTTAGAGAATCACATTCTTTTAGAATGTAGGGCACGACAAGAACTTGCAGCATAGGAACATGCTAAAACTCGAACATGCACCGTAGGACGCATTAAATTTCTTGTATATATATATATATACAAACATAAGAACATAAGAACATATATATATCTAGGGGTCTTTTTTCTGGCAGCATTTAGAACCTTCCAAAATAATCTATTTTGGATCTGTGCAACATTTCTAAAACTTGTGGCTCTTTGCAAAACCTTAAAAAAAACTCTAAGATTTCATCAAGATTTTCTTAGATTCCCTTAGATATTATGAAGATTCCCTTAGATTCAACTAGATTTTAAGAGATTCCGTTAGAGTTGTAAATTTTTTCCTACATTCTCTTACAATTTATGAGATTTCCTTATATTCCCTTTAATTCTCCTGGATTCTCTTACATTCTAGAAATTTCTAGAACATTCTAGAACTTTCTAGAGCATTCTGAAACTTTCAAAACATCCTAGAGCTTTCTAGAAGTATTTTCCTATTCCCTTACATTTCCGAAGATTCCCCTACATTCTAAAACTTATTAGAACAATTTGGGACTTTCTGGAAGGATTCTCTTAAATTCCCCCTAGATTCTCTTATATTCCAAAACATTCTAGAATATTCTGGAACTTTCTAGAACATTCTAGAAGATTTTAGAACTTTCTAGAGCCTTCAGAACATTCTAGAACTTTCTTGAACTATCTAGAATGTTATATTATATTTTATCTTAATCAAAACATTACTCTTAAGTATATTTGAAACATAAATCACTCATGGAATTAATGCTTGGTCTAGTGGTTAGAGTAGGGGGTTTAGGGGGTTGAGGTCCAGGGTTCGAATCCCCCTAATAACATAAAAATTTTTAGAAGCCTTTTCTTAAGGGACGAGCATTCAAAATGAGCCTTAGGATCTTAGACTCGATCAACGATCAAGATCTCACAATATAAAAGCAATATAAGCCATAGGATCTATTACATATAATTTCCAAAGCCATGTGGACCGTAAGATATGTGCCAAGCAACGTGAGCCGTAGGATCTCGGATCGACGATCAGGATCAAGAGTAACCTGGGCCGTAGGATCGATTACATAGAGTCTATATAGAAACTCCCAAGCCATCTGGGCCGTAGGATGTGTCCCCAAGCAACGTGAGCCGTAGGATCTTGAACCGACGATCAGGATCAAATCAACCTGGACCGTAGGATCGTCTATATAGAATATATATAGAATCTTCCAAGCCATCTCGAAATGTAGGATACGTCCCAAAGCCACGTGGGCGTAGGATCTCGAATCTGACTGATTTCGGATAAAGCGCGACAAACATAAGAACATATATATGATTGATATATATATATATATATATATATATATATATATATATATATATATATATATATATATATATATATATATATATATATATATATATATATATATCATGAAATATATATCTAACATATATATATGTTCTTATGTTTGTCCTCTCTTGAATCGGCCGGATCAGGATCCTATTTGCTCACGTAACTTTGGGATCGGTTTAACTTGAAAATTTTGGGTATAGACTATATGTAGCGTCCCTAGGTCGGGTTGATTTCGATCTGATAATATGCCGTCCGGATCCTACGGCTCCGTTGGTTGGGGACACATCTATATGGTACACATGGCTTGGAATTGTATGTAATCAATCTAACGTTCCCGGTTGCTCTATAGGATCGATTACATATAATTCCCAAAGCCATGTGCACCGTAGGATGTGTCCCAAAGCAATGTGAGCCGTAGGATCTCGGACCGACGCATCGTGGATCAAATCAACCCGACCGTGGGATCGCTTACATATAGTCTATACACAAACTCCCAAGCCATCCGGGGCCGTGGGATACGTCCCAAAGCCACGTGAGCCGTAGGATCTCTGGATCAACCACCGGATTTAGGAGGACAAACATAAGAACATATATATATCAGATATCAGTATATATATATAATTATTAGGAGTGGCTTCCTGAAGCTTCTTTATATTCACCCCCTCGGATCTTGGCGCCGGTTTGCTCCCTTGCAATCTCGGCCCGGCCGGATCCGGGTGGCTTCTAGAAGCTTCCCGCGGCCCTCTCGTGGCCCATCTCGACCGGCCCATTTGTTTGGGGATCTCCCAACTTTTACCCAAAATTTTTTTTGCATTAGGGGGAATTGAACCCTGACCCCTTCACCCCCACAAGGGGGTTTGGGGAACCCCTTAACCAACTTTCCACACTTCCATTCAGGAATATAGGTGTGCTTTTTTCTTGTTAAGGTTATCTCCAACCCTAATAATTCTAGAATATCTAGGATGGTTCTAGAATTTAGGGTTTGCACATATATCCCACATGCATAAATGCAAAAAAGAGCCTTTTTTTCAGTATATAAAGAGGCCATCCAGATGGGAATAAGCATTCTGGTTTTTGGCTAGAAAATTCTAGATTGGAGTTCTAGAATGCTCTAGGAAGATCTAGGATGTTCCAAAAATTATGGAATGTACTGGAAAATTCAGGGGGGGTTCTGGAACATAGAACCTTCTAGAACAATAAAAAAAAAGTTGTAAAATTTTGTAAAAAGTAAAAAAAAAAAAGTTACGAAATTTGAACCTTATTGTACAAGAACCTATTCTAGAATATAGAACCTTCTAGAACAATAATAAAAAGTTGTAAAATTTTGTAAAAAGTAAAAAAAAGTTACGAAATTTGAACCTTATTCTAGAAAAAACTATTCTAGAATTTAGGGTTTGCACATATATCCCACATGCATAGATGCAAAAAATAGCCTCTTTTCCAGTATATAAAGAAGCTATCCAGATGAGAATAAGCATTCTGGTTTTTGGGTGGGGGTTCTAGAACATAGAACCTTCTAAACATGCTAAAATTGGAACTTGCTCCGTAGGAACATGCACCGTAGGACGTATTAAATTCTTGTATATATATACAAGTATTTGTACTATAAGGGAGTGTACGGAGACGAATGTACATACGTAAGTTTCTATAAGATTCTATAAGACTATCCAATATTCTAGAAGGATTCTATAAGATTCTTCGAGATTTTCCAGAGATATATTAACATTCCCCAAGCTACTGCGAGTATTCCTTAAGATTATTCAAAAATTCATTGCGAAGTACACTCAATGTGAATGATTACCTAGATTCCCTTAAGATCCCCTACAAAACAATGCCAAAATACGTCCTGCACGTTTCAAGTTTCTGGCAATGCAGAACCTCGACTTAAGGGCTAAAACCTTTTTACTACCAACTATCAAGGGAGCACATGGTCAACAAAGTTATTGGCAGTATTGTCGCCAAATTTTCAAATTATTCTGCGCGTTGTAATATTGTCACCAAATTCTCAAATTATTCTGCAATTGTCATCTAAAAGTGAAATTTGAGCTTAAATAGATCAATATCTAAAGTTGAGCGTCAAAATTAAGTTAGAAGAAGTCAATACGCCCCAAGACGCTTTTAAGTTTCCTCGCAATGCGTAACCTCAACTTATGGGCAAAGACCTTTTTACTACCAATTATCAAGGGAGCACATGGTCAAAGAAGTTATTGGCAGTATTGTCGCCAAATTTTTAAATTATTCTGCACGTTGTAGTATTGTCACCAAATTCTCAAATTATTCTGCAATTGTCATCTGAAAGTGAAATTTGAGCTTACATAGGTCAGTATCTAAAGTTCATGTTTTGTTAGAGAAAGTTGGATAAATATTTGTTTCATGACAATTAGAATTAAAAAGCACATTGTGCAAGTCGTTTGTTATTGCCTCGAAAGCCTTTAGGGTTAATGCAAGAATAAGATATAATTGCAATTTTCTAATGACTAAGCCAATGAATTTAAGCTCCTAAGTTGGAATAAAATATTAAAATTTAACTTCAAATACTAATTGGAATAAAAATAGATAAGAGATCTTTATTTTTAGAAAATGGCAACATAAAACCCTAGGGGGGAAGTTGCAACCTATGGTAGTTGCATTTTTTATAAATGGTAATCAGGCTATCTTAGCAAGTATGTGTGGAAGGGATGCCACAAAGCAAAAATTGGATGCACTAACACAACATGAAATTATAGGCTGTTTCATATGTTATTGCCCCTTCTTAATTATGTATGAACCTTACGTGTTGTTTTACATGTTGTTGCCCCTTCTTTTCAAAGGGGCACCTTGAAATACTTATCTAAGGAACTTTGTTTGTATCCACCCATAAAATCTGCAAGGCACTACGTCTTTTAAAATCCAATCTTCTAGTGTTATAGTACTTCGCAGAAAATGAATAGCTCATTTTTTTTAGTGCCCCACACATCAATGGGAAAGCCTTCATCATAGATTCACACTATAATCATCTCTAGGTTATCGGTCAACAGTCATGATACTTTATTCACTTTCCATGGGAAGTATTTGAAACATGAAGACATGAAGACCTTGCAACTGCATCGACAATTCAAGCCGTTTAAGAAGAAATCAAATACAAATCAAATAGAAACATAATGCCCCAATAGCTCCAAAACGAATGAGGCTAGCTCTGATAGTTCGCCACGGCAGAGAACCCTTAGAACGCTCATACAAAAACCTGGCAAGAAAAATGTCAATATGCATAGATGCCTCCCCCCTCATTTAAATGCAAGTTCTAGTTCGAACACAAATACCAGGTATCAAGTTAGCAATCAAGTTAGCAATCGATCAGCCATTTGCAAAATGGCAATGAGACAAAGTTCCAAATCTCTGTCTAATGCACCAAAGCAGTCAAGAATGAGAACTTTATGTCATATTTGTCAGTAGAGGGAGGCTACATTAAAGCTAAAATCATAGCTACAATGGACATCCTAATTGTCATAATTGCTCTTGTCTCAGCATCTGGCCTTCAATCCAATGTAAAAGCATTTATAATGTACCGGGACACCAGAATATGAACCAAGGTAAAAATGTAAAACCACCACTTTATGGGTTTGCCATCATGGCAAGCATATGTATAGGAACGACAAATATTTATTTGTGGAATCAATCACAATGCCTCTCGAGGCTTTAATATAATTTCTTTAGTAATAAAAAAGCACATGGTTATGACTACGATTCCCACACACTTGCCTTCTTGATAAGACACTTCACAATTTAGAGAACCAACACAAATGGACCTCTTAACAATCTATACATTTAAAATGCAGAACATACAAAAAGGCTAGGGTCTTTACTGTAAGCAAGCATAGAGTATCAGCACGATCTCAACAAAATATCCAATAAAAGTGTCACATATCCAACCGTTATTCTATTAAGCATGTTACCTTCCAGAGTTTATGTGGTAATGTCCAGAGAAAATTGCCCAGTTTGGGCATGTCTACCACAACCTGGTATGCTCAACTATATACACGTAAATTGCTCTAGTAGATCCAAGCGGGGCTTGGATAAACCAACATAGAAAACAACCGCATAGCCTTTTATCTTTAGAATCGTATGCTAAGATCCAAGCATAAAGATCTAAGAAGGACCCGAGATGGCTATTTGCAAATACGGACCTAAAAGGGACAGGTTTTACAGTGATTCTCACAGGGGCATCCTAAGGCTATGGCTTGAATTCAAAAATTGCGCAAAAGAGGTGAGAATTTCCCCCTAAAGAGTTCATGATGCAGCCCCTATTTCAACAAACAAGCTCATCCAATACAATGGTCAAATGTTGGGAGAAGACAACCTTAAAATGGGATGGAGATGCTCCATGCCAATGGCCTCGAATCAGGGCCAACTTCACAATATCATAAGACCAACTAGATCCGATACCCTTCAAGCCCCGATCCAACTCACCGGCCCTTGCCCAAGAAAAAGGATCATGAGTGACATAGAAGTGCTGATGCAAAGAATCAAGAGTGGAACATCATCACAAACAGAGACAACAATACATTCGATGCAAATGAAAAAGGCAAGTGGGTGCAAAACGAAACAACCAAACAGAAAACAACAAAGATATCCGGTATGTGGAAGACAAAGAACCCAAACATGGGAGTCAAACTTACAGCCTCTAAGATGGAGTGGTTGTACAAAGAATAGTCCCGCCTCTAAAAATTGTGAAATCCCCGAGCAACAAAGAAAAAGTGTCGAATAATCAACAAATCGGGAAAAATCCCAATCACGGACCCTCATGTGAATTCGGGGAGACAGAGTCGGGTTATACATTTTAGAAATAGGGATATCAAAGATCCGGACTGGGATCCAAGACAATGGGAATGGAAATATGGAGAGGGTGAGATAGTCCCAGTGTTTTCTAAGCTACACCCCGAGAGCAGAAGGATCATGCAAGCAATTAGGGACAATGAAACCTCAAGATTGTTTGAGAAGCTAGAATATCGTGGAATAGAGGAGAAGTTTCAGAAATTCGGAGAAGACATTACATAAACAAAATATGGAAGAGCAGTTGGCATTCCAAGGTTAAAATCCACAGGTTGGCTACTTGGGAAATGATTGCCCGATGAGAAAAACTACAGATCCAACATGACTTACTTTCCCCGCCAATGCCGCACTCAACCAGCCAACCAATTGCATACTTTTTGGGAATGTGAAAGAGCTAAGAAGGTCCGCACGGGACGCCGAGAATAGTGCAAAAGTTAATCCCCTACAGCTAGCCGGTCAGGCGAAGCCACATGGAGCACCCGGCTATCACGGGGGAACTCAAGGGATCTACTGGAAAATGAGATTGTAATGGGTTGGACATGGGATGCCAATACGATCCTTCGCTTGGCCTCATTAATAGCTCGGAAGCATGCATAGGAAACCCAAACAATGAAACGATATGGAGCTATCGAGCTTACACTACCCGGACAATCTGAAGACATACACCACAAAAATACCATGAAGGCCGGTGTATCCCATAAACGCCAAAATTTTGCGATATATGTGGACGCAGACTAGTATGCTCTGTTTCTCGCAATGCACAAAGAGTTAGATAAGAGGAACGAAGAGCTTGCGAGAAATGGTATGACCTCTCGGTCACCAACGCCGTCGCAAAGATGCAAGGAGCCGAGAAATAAAATGGAAGTGGACTCCCCGCGACTCCATGCATGCCAATGTCGATAAATCGGTTGCATACCCGCTTGCCGGAACCCGCTTGCCCGCCAATGATCCGCAAAGAACACGCTTCCACAAAAATCAAAAATACGAATTTTTTCATTCCCATCACAAAGAGTCCGCTTTTTAGTTAATTCTTCCACATTCCAACAATTAAAAGACAAAATGAAATCTGGGTCTTCGAGGCAAGCACAAAGTGGTAAAATAGGCTTACATCATGAAGCTATGAGTATTCTATGAGCTACATCTTTGCGCAAATGGGGAAGAACATACTTGAATCTAATGAAAGGTTGTTGTGCTTGTTTGTTGGAGGAAAAAAAAAAGTAAGAACAGACCTGCTTGATTTTGCCGCCTAAAGGCCTCCATTATGCAAAGGGAGCTGTCGGAAGGAAGAGCCATATCTGGCATGTCCGAAGAAGACGGACCTTGCCTCAACACCTTGAATTTGGATTCAAATCGAGCCGTCAAGTAAAGACCATAGTAAAAAAAAAGGAAAATCCAACGGCCCACAGATTTTTAAACCAAAAAAACCAAGAACACCTCTCGGTTTCGTCATTGGGGAACCTACTGGATGTCTGTTCGTAGAGGTTTAGTTTGTATTTGTGTCATTAATTTTTGCTGCCAACTTATAACAAGACATTAATTACACTAAATAAATTATTGAAGGAAAAAGCCCTAATTTCAAGGATGGACGGTCTACATAAAATGCCCCAATTGAGTTCCTAGATCTAACGGGCCACATCAAAAGCCCCAAATAAAGGGGGCTGCTTGGGGTTGATTGAAGTGTCACTATTTCGACCGTCCATCTCTCTGAGATGGACGGCCGAGATCAAGTTTTACCAGCAACTTCCTTGCACCTTCCTTAACCTTAAAATCAAGGGCCACGATTTCTCACGTGCCCGATCGACGGCCCAGGGATGGGGTGCATGCCCCATGCATGCCCCATGCATGCCCCCCCATCAAATCCAACGGCTATTGTGGCGACACCTCAAAAAATCGACGGCCAGGAATAATCTCTACCTACTTTCACCCCCCCATAGGACCCATAATATAATTGTATATATATACAAGAAATTTAATGCGTCCTACGGTGCATGTTCGAGTTTTAGCATGTTCCTATGCGGCAAGTTCTTGTCGTGCCCTACATTCTAAAAGAATGTCTTGAGAATACTCTAAGTTCATAGATTCTCTAAGATTCTACCAAGGTTCTCTTGGAGGTTTCGTGGAGATTCCTCTAAATTTTATAAGATTTCCTCTAGATTCCATTAGATTTCCGTAGATTCTCCAAGATTCTATGACGATCCCCTTAGATTCCCTTAGATCCCTTTAGATTTTATGAGATTGCCTTAGGTTCCCTTACATTATATGAGATTCAAAGAGATTCTATAAAGATTCCCTTAGATACTCTAAGATTTCATCAACATTTTCCTAGATTGCCTTAGATTTTATGAAGATTCCCTTAGATCCCCTAGATTTTAAGAGATTCCCTTAGGCTTGTAAATATTTTCCTAGATTCTCTCACATTTTATGAGATTTTCTTAGATTCCATTAGATTCTCCTAGATTCCTTTACATTCTAGAACTTTTTAGAACATTCTAAGGCTTTCTGGAACATTCTAAGACTTTCTGGAACATTCTGAGACTTTCAAAATATCCTAGAACTTTCTGGAAGTATTTCCCTAGATTCTCTTACCTTCCCATGGATTCCTACATTCTCGAACATTCTAGAACCTATTAGAACAATTTGAAACTTTCTGGAAGAATTTTCATAGATTCCCCAGTTATGTTCTAGAATTTTCTAGAATATTTTGGAACTTTCTAGAAGATTCTAGAACTTTCTAGAGCCTTCCAGAACATTCTAGAACTCTTTTGAACTAGTTAGAATGTTATACACCATTTTATCTTAACTAGATTATTACCCTTAAGTATATTTGAAACATAAATTATTCATAGAATTAATGCTTGGTTTAGTGGTTAGAATGGGGGGCTGAGGGGTCAATGACCAGGGTTCAAATCCCCCACACAACATAAAAATTTTAAAAGCCTTTCCGTAAAGGATGAGCATTCAACGTGGGCCGTAGGATTCTGGACCCGATCAAGGGCCGAGATCGTGCCATATAGCAAAAATCTAAAGCAACATGAGCCGTAGGATCCTAGATCGACGATCAAGATCAAGAACAACCTGGACCATAGGATCGATTACATATAATTCCCAAAGCCATGTGCACCGTAGGATGTGTCCCAAAGCCACGTGAGCCGTAGGATCTCGGACCGACGATCAGGATCAAATCAACTTGGACCGTAGGATCGCTTACATATACTCCCAAGCCATCTGGGCCGTAGGATACGTCCCAAAGCCACGTGAGCCGTAGGATCTCGGATCAACGGTCGGATTTAGGAGGACAACATAAGAACCTATGTTGTCCAAAAAAAGGAAGCCTATGTGTACCCAACTGAGTCAAACAAAAAAGATTATTCGCAATCCCCGAGTTGTTCTAACGACTCACTTATAGATGATCTAGTTGTGTGCGTTGTGTTATAGTTTAGATAAGAGGGAGATTTAGATGTTTTCTAAAGGTCTCAATCTAGAGGAATCAATTCAGATAGGTTAAAGGCCTCCTTTCATGAGAACCAACCCAAAGAAGACGAATGACCTTGTAGCTAGAAATGTGCATGTGGACGTCTTCAATATTTGCAATGATGTTTGTAAGGCCGCCATGATAAATTCCCCAAAAAAAAAAAAGGAAGCCTATGTGTACCCAACTGAGTCAAACAAAAAAAGATTATTCAAATCCCCGAGTTGTTCTAACGACTCACTTATAGATGATCTAGTTGTGTGCGTTGTGTTATAGTTTAGATAAGAGGGAGATTTAGATGTTTTCTAAAGGTCTCAATCTAGAGGAATCAATTCAGATAGGTTAAAGGCCTCCTTTCATGAGAACCAACCCAAAGAAGACGAATGACCTTGTAGCTAGAAATGTGCATGTGGACGTCTTCAATATTTGCAATGATGTTTGATTCCTTCAAAAGGATTATGCATAGTGCTCCTTGCTGAAAGATTTTAAAGGATGTCCTTTTCAAAGTCATTTTGAGCATATGACCATCACATCAACATATGCCAACGAGCTCAGGAGTTACCAAGCGAGAGGCAACATAGCTTGCAATGAAACACCATTGAAATGGTTGTAAAATGAAGATACATGGCAATAAACATTGTTTTTTGGGCAAAAACAGACCAATTTTTACAATATCTAATGGCAAGTAACGACTTGCCAAATAATCTTGGATGGATTTAAATGAGTGTAACGAATAAGGTTTATGGCATTAAAAAAAAAAAAAAAAAGACTGGGGGAGCACCAAAGTTTTATCATGTAGAGCAACTTAATTTTTTTTTTATGGCTTTTATTATGTGGACCAACTTAAAGATCATTGCACAATTGTTCACTATTAATATCGATCATAGGTTTAGAACCAAACCATGGTGCAATCTTTCCCCGCAAGCTCTCTGCAAGTGAGACCATTTATGACCTTCCTCAAATACTTGTGAGACCATTTATGACCTTCCCCCAAATACTTGCAGCTCAAACTCCACAAAGTATCACCTTCCTCAACCCCTCCCCAAATTTCCTCTCTTTCCAAGTAAACAACATCCCTCTGTTCAGCCACACTGCAACAACCACATCTGAAGGAACTTGTCTAACAAATATTAAGATCATCTACAAGAAACAATACATAGCAAGACCACAAGTATACCATGAAAACATCTCGAGCATGCAAAATATCAAAAATGCATGCCTGATAACATCATAGTACTGTGTAAGCAAGGTTGACCTTTTAGGTAAACAATGGTGTAATTTAGTAAAAAATATTAAAATAAGGTTAATCCATGTTCTGCCAAAACGTATTCCATAGTCATCCATTCTGTTCATATATCTATAGTAACAAATGCTGCAAGACATAATGCAGCTATGGGTCATAATCATATGCATTATTCTCGCCCAAAGATGCTGGCGCTGTTATCAACACATTAACAACCCTCTAAAGTTTTTCCAATCATCCATTGTATGCCTTCTTATATCTTCAGAATTATATCTCGAAATCCACCCCATCATATCTGCTTCCCACAATTTTAAAAGATCCTGATTTCTGAAATTAAGAAACATAACTTATAGGGGTTGTATTTCAGCTAAGAAATTCATTGTGTAGATCTATAACTGCCTGCAACCCTGGCTTCTGGAATTACCGTACCCTAATGGAACACAAGCAGGAGATGATGCATGAAACAGGTGCAAGAACATAACGTAAATATAACAGACATCATATATCTTGAGTAATTTCCAAAGTCCGTGCTAGCTTAGGAGCCATGTAAGTCACATTTAGGTTGCAAGTAGACCTCAGTTCTCAATTGTGCAAATTGCATAGGTGCACTGAATTCAAGAGAGCAATAACAAAATCAAGTAGAATCATGTAGTAACCACAGTGAGGATGATTACCTAAGCTCCATATCCTTGTGATTGCTTGCTTTTGGCATGATAATGAGTGAATACACATTTTTTTGGCAGCATACCTTTGATGGAAGAACAAATCTGCAGGAAAAAACGACTCAGCTATGCCCATCCTGGGATCCGGATACTAATTGTTCAATTTGAAGCAAAAAGAATGTAGCTCTCTTTAGAATAATGATGGAGGAATCAAAGTAGAAGCAGACACTTTATTGAACAAAACTCTGAGATTTAAGAAAGGCTGCAGGAAATGAAAGATTGATCATGGTTACCAGCAAATATAGGCTTGTAAGGGTGCATCTTTGAACACATCTTCTGGATTATATTTGTTGTTTGACGTACAGAGAGCAAAGCCAATGCTGACGCCACTGTAAGAAATCACAAACATTAGTCCTAACATTGAGCCATAGAGTCACAAAACAAAAACACTTAGGGAATACCTGGGTTACATCAACAACAGCAACAATGTTCTTGAAATACACAGAAAAAAACCTGGTTTTATCTTGCAAATATCATAACCATATCATCCACCATCACCAGATTTTGTCTACTCTTCCATTCCCGCATTTGTTTTGGCTCCATATTCATAAACAACTAAGACCTGTATCATGTGGCCATTTACTGAGCACAAGCATCCAAGAAAAGGAGTATGCCCCAAAACTGTAACCCATCACGGTTGTAGAGAAATCGAAATGCCATGGCCAAATCTGGCGCCATAGCTAAGAGTTCAGGTGGACGATGGTATTTGAACCGGTGTAACCATGGATCCGGTAAAGAGGTTCACAAAAATTATACCTGAGCTCCAAATCCTTGACATAGATATGAAATTCGAATCCCTGCAAATAAACATATGAGTGTTTTAAGCAAAAATCACAAGCAAAATGTATAGGGGGAAAGACCTGTATCCTGTGGCCATTTACTGAGCACAAGCATCCAAGAAAAGGAGTATGCCCCAAAACTGTAACCCATCACGGTTTTAGAGAAATCGAAATGCCTTGGCCAAATCTGGCGCCATAGCTAAGAGCTCAGGTGGACGATGGTATTTGAATTGAACCAGTGTAACCGTAGATCCGGTAAAGAGGTTCGCAAAAATCATACCTGAGCTCCAAATCCTTGACATAGATATGAAATCCGGATCAGCTGCAAATAACCGATGCAAGAAAACTTATAGATAGATGCAAGAAAACTTACGGACTGGACTGATGCAGAGCAAATCCGAGCACAATTTTAGAATTATTCAGAGTTATAGGTGCACAAGATCTACCGAGTTATATACAGGCGGCCAAGGCCAAATAACCAGACAAATCCGCAGACTATCCACCGCCATAGCCTGTGGACATAGATTATACACCGCCATAGCTTAGCTTGTGAACACCATAACGACTTAGAAAAAACATGGCAACAAAAGCAACAAATCGATTGCGGCGCAGAAAAAATACCCACGACAAAAACAGAAAATAGAAATTTGAAACTCACTTATATATATGTGTAGATAAAGGTATATCATAAACTTTGGTATATAATGTGTTTGATTCTTACATGCCCGGATGCCGTCCATTTAAAGTGGGGCAGGTGAAGTGGCAGCATCAGGGCCATCCATTCCTTATGGGCATGCATGGAGGCATGCATGGGTCATGCATGGGGGCATGCACCACATCTCAGGACCGTTGGATCGAAAGGGGAGGATAAATCCTAGCCCTTGATTTTTTGTAAGGAAGGTGCAAGGAAGGTCCCTTAAAGTAGATTTGGTGTAGCAGATCTTAGCCGTTGGATAAAAAGTGAGCATAAATCCTAGCCATTAACTTTTTAATATTAAATTGATTTTTTTTATTTAAAAGAGGTGAGGTGGCACCCTCATTAATAAAAAGGTAATGAGGTGGCAAAACATTTATGATTAGACTTTCTAGGAAGCTTCCTTTTGTTTAATCGCCTTCAAAGGCACGTAGCTTGCGGTAGAGGGGTCGGATAAAGGTGGGACCCACGCCATTGGATTCCTCTCGTCGAGAGCTTTCCAATGAGTGGTGCTTTGGCACTATTTCGTCGCAGTTGCAGCCAACGTGATCGAACACTAAGAATCTTTTTGGAATCTTAGAATTTTACGGAATTCATGGTAATTTATAGGAATCTGGGGAATCATCAGAGATCTTAGAGAATCTAGAGGAATTCCAAGAGAATCTTAGAGAATCTAAAGGGAATCCATAGGAATCTGAGGGAATCTAAAGGAATCTTCTTAAATACGTGGAGAATCTAGAGGAATCTTGATGCAATCTTGGAGAATCTAGAGGAATCTTTATAGAATCTATAGGAATCTTAAGAGAATCTTTGAGAATCGAAGGGAATCTCAAGAGAATCTTTGGAAAATCGAAGGGAATCTATGGGAATCACGAGAGAATCTTTGAGAAATTAAGGGAATCTAAGGGAATCTTTCTAAAAGCTTTGAGAATCTAGTGAAATCATGATAGAATCATGGAGAATTTCCTATAATCTAAAGGAATCTAGGAGAATCTTCATCAAATCTTGGAGAATTCAATAGAACTACATAAAATCTTGGGGAATCTAGAGGGAATCTTGGGGAATCTTGGAGAATCTTGGAAAATCTTGGGGAATCTATGAGAATATCAAGAGAACTTCTCTGAATCTAGGGAAATATAAGGAAATTTAGAGGAATCTTCATAAAATCTTGGAGAATCTACATAGAATCCTGAGGAATCTTGGCATAATATTTGGAAATCTAGGAGAATCTAAAAAGAATCTTTGTGAACATAGGAGATCTAAGGGAATCTTCATAAAATCTTTAAGAATCTAGGAAAATCTTCATAGAAACATAAAGAATCTAGGGGAATGCTTATAGAATCTTCATTGAATGACTTTGCATTGGTTTCCGGTCGAATTTGTGCAGTCCCTCATAGTAGAACCACTTGTATATATATAGAAGGATATCTATTATCTGATATATCTGTTATATATATACAATTACTTAAGCACCCCCCTTGTTATATAGAGATTGATCACAACCGTTGAATGTGAAATCAACGGTCCTAATGCAGCCACCTCGTCATTATCTAAGCCCCCTTGTTATGTAGAGATTGATCTCAGCCGTTGAATGTGCAAGATCGACGGCCCAGATAGAGCCAACTTTATTTGGGGCTTTTGATTTGGGCCGTTGGATGTTAAGATTTAATCTTAACCATTGGTTAAAGGTCACTGAATCTGGGCCGTCGAATATGCTGCATGAATGGCCCAGATGTTGCCACGTATATTAAAGGTAATCAATGTCATGTGATGAGGTGGCATCAATATTTAATGAGCCATTAATATGACATGATGGGCTCCATTGGTTACGTGGCATGGACCCTTAAATGGAATATAGAGGAAAATAAAAAAATAAATGTTTGGAAAAATTATTGGACTATTGTTTACCCTATTCGTTTCTATTTGGGGAATTCCAAGTATTACCATCGCCAAGAGACAGAGCTCGAAACTGAAGCGCAAATCTGGTTGAAGCGGATTTGAGGAGCAGCACTTCGGTTGTAGTGTTCATTCTTTGCTCTTCACTTTTCTGCTTCTCACTATTGGCGACAACCGGCAGAGCTGTGATGCAGTGCGTGAGGGCAAGCATGGCTGGATGTTTAGGTAATCGGTTTTGTAGCTCTGTGCAAATATGGATCTGGGGAATCCGATTTTGCAAATGGCCATTCATTTTCCTCTTCTGCATGCCAAGACCGATTGCATTTTAATACGTCTGTGTGTGGGGACAGAGGCTAACATTATTGGGTGTTTTGTTTTGTTCAGGTAGGCAACCCAGCAATTGGCGAAAGGCCAAAGGAGCTCCCTTCTTTCCAAAACTATCCAGGCAGCCAAGTCTGGCCATACACGGACAAGGCAAGCATCCACTTGCCACTTCTTCACGTCTCAGATCTTAAACGGCTCATATCTTAATCTTAGAGTTCTGATCAGTGTGGACTAAAACCTGTCTTCTTCTCTACTAAACAGGCTTCCTGAAGGAAGCGTCCATGGCTTGGCATGCAAGAAGACCCCAGGAATCTAATGCATCCTCATGTGGTTGGTCTGAACCCGCCTCTTTGTGAGCAGGATCAACATAAAAATATGCACTCTGGGGTGATCAGTAGGCATTCAAGCCTTGAACCACGCAAGGGCACACATTATACCACCGGAGTTGTCAGGTATTCTTCAGCTCTGGTCTTTACTTTCTCTGCATCTCTTCTTGGCTTCATTACTCTGACATATTGCAAGTCTGTTCAACTGCCTTCACGTTGTTGGGCTTGTTTATTGTTCAGAGCCTAGTTACTGATAAATGCTTTTGATTTTCCCTGATCATCATGCATAGTTGTTGATCAAAGTTGGATGACAAACATTCTCTTGTCAGATCTTCCTTAGCATTATTGTTGTTTTATCTTTTGTAAAACTGATCAGAGACTTGCTCTTTGCAGAAATGCTCTTGGCATCTCCTGTCTGCCCTTGCTGCCTCCTTCATATCAAGACAATGCAAGCTCTCAGCGAGCAGATACTGCTTTGTTTTTTAAGGATGCTTCCTTCGCAAAAGGTTGCCATGCTTCAGCATGCTCAGATCAGGAACAAGCAGAGACAGGCCTTGACTTTCTTTCTCTGCGCCTTTCTTCATCTCTTGAAAGTAAGAGCCCTGGAACTGAACATAGTATTAACTACTCAAAAGCTATGGCAGTTGGATTAACAGTAGAAAATAGGCTGCAATCACCATCATCATCTCCTAAGGTAAATATTGCTTTTCACCTTCTCATTTGCTCTCCCTTTTGGAAATTGGATTTTTGTTTCCCTTTCAAACTCTGACAATGGGCTGGGTTCTTTTAACAAGATAAAAGAGAAACAAAGGCCGCTCTTGGATAGATCCGTTGTGCCCTACAAGCATTCGGCATTGCCCTAATACAGAAAAGCAAGCACTAATGCATCTGTGGCATCGATTTGATATTTGCTGGCCTATATTTGCCTACGGCCTATTTCCTAAGTCGTTTATGGCTGTGAACTGGTTTGATGCATTTTCGATTGCCAAGTGGCCGAACTGATGATCTGAGATGATGTAGCGGAGCTGGTTCTGCCGTTCACCATGGTTTCTATAACAGAGGTCTCATAAGGCTTTTATTTCAGCGTATTTTTGCTCTAAGTGCTGATTTTGGGCTTATAGAGATATGATTGAATTGATCTGTGACAGGATATACATGGAAACAGAGCAAAGGACGAATAAAACGAACGAACATATTCAGGTATCTATTGCACTGCATATATTTCTGTGACATGAATTTATTTGTTCAAAAGCAAAAGGAAAATTTAGTTTGTATGCTTCTTTCGCATTCAATCCTGATATGTGTATCGAAGATAGTCCAATGATGGGTCAATGGTATGCAAAACAGGGGATTTAGATCTCGAAATATCTACATTCTGAGATGCTGGATCCAGTGCAGCATAAAAGCATTTAGCCTTACATTCAAGTTCAAGTTTTCACGGCTGGAGACATTGAATACTTTGATGGTTAGATAGCACTGTATGCATACAAGACTAAATTCATGCAGTTCCTTCACAATTCTGCTTTCTGTAACAAAATACCCATATTCAAAGAATTACTGCTATCATGAACACTGCAGTAAACTCTTGCTTTTGACCTCGAGCTAATAGAGCAGAATGTGAGATTCTTTTCTTGCACTTTTGTCTTCCTCCTAAATGACTTTCTAATTTTCCTTGCTTGCAGTTACAGAGGATGCAGATCCAGTCAACAATGTTTGACCATGCAGTAGATAAGTTCTATAAGAAGCTTCGAGTTGGGAAAATAGCTTCAACAGCTCAATGTATCTTATTGCGACAGCGATATTTATGATCGTAACCAGCTTCCCCTATACATACAGTTATGCATCATGTCTACAGGATATAATGTTGTTCCTGCTGCATTGATTTCAGTAGGTCACAAGTTCACAAGAATGTAAAAACCTTTCGTTGAGAACAAGCTCCTAGTTGGTGAACACACGTGTGTCCAATGTTCATCCTGCAACAAGCATTCGACAAAAATCTGATGGTGAAGAAATCACAAAATGAAACATCACACTCATAGACCAGAGGTATTTAATAAAAGAGAGCTGTCAGATAATATATGACTGTATGCTGTCTACTAACAATGATGATCTTTTCAGCAAAAAAAAAATGTGAATATAAGTCTTCAAGGCAAGTTTTCTATAAAGAAGTCAGAAGAATTTCACGAGTGCTCTACAAATCTCTGACACTCATCATTACATGACTTTCACCACCAAGGTTTGTAAAAGAAACATTGCAGTCTGGTAGGCTTTATGTACTAACGTGTATGCAGTAACTTCCGCAGGAATTTCATAGAGCACAACAATGGACACTGCAATAGTCATGAACCCAAACATTCTTGCTGCTCAGGAATTAGATTCATGGTATTATACACACTTCTACAAGCACAATTGCCATGTCATATGTTGCATGATCTGAGCGGCCTCCCCTATGGTATTTCTACTGCCATGTAGGTTTTTCTAGCTATACATTTTGGCCTCCCCTATGGTATTTCTACTGCCATGTAGGTTTTTCCAGCTAAACATTTTTTTGTTAAGGCATTATTTAGCTACTTTGTGATGTGGTAATGTGTTTAAGCTTTTACCATTATTCGTTTTTAGAACACTGCAATCTTGGACTCTATTTGCAGTCGGCGGTGCTGTTGATGGTCTACCTGCACCATGCCAATACTACCATGCAGGCGTATATAAAAGATAAGTAAGCTTTGTCTATTTATCAACATAAAAAAGTAGGAGAAAACTGCTGCATTCCAGAGTTGCTGGAATATTTTGTACAGATAGACATAATGATGTAAAGGCAAAATGAGCACAGAAATGGAACAGCATAAACCTTTAAGGTGCTTATTTCTTTGCTTGCAAAGTGTATCTACTTCTAACTACTGAAAGAAGCTGGAAAGTTTTTAAGCGTGCAACTGACTATTGACAACAATTGCCTATGTGTTATGCTTTACTCGTAACTTACCAAATTCAAGTACGACAGCTTGATATATTTAAGTGTTGTACCGTATAAAACAATTTCCATAATACAAGTTTAAAATTGCAACATCGCGATGAATCTAGCGATATGATTTTCCATAGACTAGAAAAAAGAACCTTAACCAAAAATACGAGTTGGCTGTCTAAAAATATGCACCAATTTGCGTTCTAATTGGATTTCTTTGGGTTATATACCCATAACGACGCAGTGTCTTCTGTGTATCTTGCCCAATGTGTACAAAATACGATGCTGTAGCACGCAATTTATTCACTAGCAAAGGCTACCTTGACCTAAGGAGGTGGCAACTTATTTCAAAGAACTTGAAATATTTCAAAGAAATAAATTGTGACAATGTAAGTTCATAGGGACCTTCTATTGAACATATATGCATGGAAATGGGTAAAAAAAACCCATCTTTATACATGCAAATAGGTTATGGGTAAATAACAATGAACTCCCTTTTGTTTTTCTGGTTGTCTTTACCTAATAGGATCATTAATATAGATAAAGAAAATTCCTAAATTCCTCATACAGAAATTTATTGTCTTTTGAGTTGTTTTTTAAAATCCATATTCAAAGCACCATAACTTGAAGATTCCAACGCCATTTTAGATGATTCTACCGCCTTGGACAGATCTCACTGTTATTTTTATGTTTTGTGGAAAACACTTTCATGTTTGATCCATCACAAAGAAGTTATTATCATTCTAGCCAAACTCGACATTTCTAAGGGTATTTTGGTAATTTTGGCAAAATATAGGAGCATTGTAATTTTCTCTTTGTTTTATCCCATTGATAGTACAAAAACTTGTATATATATATATATATATACAAGTATTTGTACTATAAGGAGTGTACGAAGTCGGATGTAGGTACATAGGTTTCCCCAAAATCTATTAAAGATTCTCTTGATATTCCCTTAAATTTCTAAAACTTATCTCAAGATTCCTCTAGATTGCCCAAGATGCTAGGTAGATTCTCCTAGATTCCATTAGATTCTATGAAGATTCCCCTGCAAGCACACCTAGTGTCAAATATTCTCTTAGATCCTCTTGGATTTTCTCCTAGATTTCCTAAGATTG
The DNA here is from genome assembly GCA_021234155.1 of Isoetes taiwanensis. Lineage (NCBI taxonomy): Eukaryota > Viridiplantae > Streptophyta > Lycopodiopsida > Isoetales > Isoetaceae > Isoetes > Isoetes taiwanensis. The sequence continues at coordinate 23,922,207 of JAJEKV010000009.1, read as the reverse complement.
CACAAAGATTCCCCTAGATTCTTAAGATTCTATAAAGATTCCCCTAAATTTTTCGAGAATTATCCCAACATGCCTCTAGATTCCCCAAGATTCTATGTAAATTCATTCAAAATTTCAAGGATTCATTCAAATTTTGTAAAGATTCCCCATATTCTCAAAGATTTTATGAAGATTCCTTTGAATTCTCCTCAAATTCTCAAAGATTTTCATGAGATTCCCATAGATTCCCCCTAGCTTTCAAAAGGTTGTTTCAAGATTCACCTAGATTCCCCATGATTCTATGTAGATATCGATTTCCTTAGATTCTATGAAGATTCCTTTAGGTTCTCCAAAATTTCATCAAGATTCCCCTCGATTATTAAAGATTTTATGAAGATTCCTTTAGATCCTATGAAGTCCCTTTAGGATCTTCAAGATTTCATCAAGATTCTCCTAGATTCCCAAAGATTCTCTAAAGATTCACATAAATTCCCCAAGATTATATGTAGATTCTCATAGACTCTCTAAGATCCTAAGAAGATTTCCATAGATGCTCAAATATTCAATGAAGATTCCCTTCGATTCCCTTAGATCCTTTCGAGATTCCCCTAGATTCCTAAAGATTGCCCCAAGATTCACCTAGATTCTCCACGATTCATGTAGATTATCTTGGATACCCTTAGATTCTATGAAGATTCCTCTAGGTTCACAAAGATATAAATTGCCTATCGATCATCGACTCTAATTTGGCTAAAATGATAAAAAGTTTTTAGCAAAATGAGATAACTATTTCCAAACAACCGATTTAATGGTTTCCAAACAGGTGGAAGCATTGTTAATTTGACAGATATTGCCCTCATTGAACCATATTTGTTATCCGAACATGTGCCATGTATTTGTGAACAAATCAGATTTTTATGCATGTTTGTTGTTTGGCCCCTCTATCTTGCACCTTTATCTTCTACCACTAATCGCCATTTTTACCACTAGCGGCGTCATTTTCTATCATTTATTAAAAAACTATTATGCGTATCGAGTTGAGCAAATGCATTGGTGAGTCTTTGATCCGAATCTAGCATGATATCTCACAACACGTGAGACAACTCATCTCAAAGTGGGTTCGTATAATCGAATTAAATACCGCCTCAAAATGCAATAATTTGTAGACTCTAAATCCACTCCATTGCATATTTCAACACAGTGAGATCTCCGCCACTAAAATGCCAATTCACGCATATAGTGTTATTTGCCATCTAATAAATGAGAACAAAAAAGAAAAAAGAAATAGATGTTCTATGTATTAGACTCACTCTTAGAGGATTTCCACAGAGACAATATTTATCAGATATCTTGATGTGCCAACATCTATGGAAGCGCCTCCATCCTTCACATGGAATAAGTACCTTTATGCCTTAAATTCCTTCAACTCTCAATAGTTCCACATAGAATTGTCTCGTGACAAAATAATCGCATTTGGCAAATACAAAACGACCATTTGCAAGTCTTTAATATATGTTGGGCATATCTCAAATATATGTTGGATGGTGGTTGGGCATATATTGGACATATGTTGGGCAAAAATGTTGGAAATATGTTGGAGACAAATGTTACACAATCTTCATTATATGTTAGCGGACCTAGATGGCCTTGAAGCGGGATTTCGGGATGCCAAGGCGCAAATTCGCATTAGATAACTTGAGAAATCGATTGCGAGCTCGGCCATTGCGGCTTCGGCCCCCTACCGAAAGCAACAGAGACATCGAACATGCTCCAAGATTTAATTTCCTCATGTATTTCAATGACTTTTATTCAATGGATGAGATCAAATCTTAAAATTAAACGGCCTGAATGTGGCCACCTTAACATGTTTTAACGTGCATTATCACTAAGATGTAAACAATGATACATTCTTCAATTTTCACATAATATTTTTGTTTACTCACGAGCAATGCGGTTAATATCAAGACCTATAGATTATGCTAAAAGAAGCTATAACCATAAACATGACATCTCAACATCACAACTCAAATCACAAAACTCCTTGATGTAGCCAAGGAGTTTCTTGCTACTGTCTTTCAAGAACACCCTATGCCGATGGAACTATTATTGTAGTTCGATAAGTGTTCCATGGAGTTGGTTCACACTTATTCCAATAAGTAGCAAAAGCAAGAGCCTTCCAAAGTTTAGAGAAGCCAACATAATGAGCATGCTATGTCACAAATAAACAATTAATACCAAAGTTTAATGTTTAACTGTTTTTCTTTTCATTCAAAGAACCACCCAAAAAATGCATGCATTTTTCAAACCAAGCAACTAATACATAAGGCATCCATTTTAGTTTCGCTTCCGGATGTTTCTTGCTCCACTGTTTGAGCTTTCAAACAATGCCTACAACGAAATTCCAAGGAGGATGCTACATATCCAAAACACTGCCTTGGTAAATGAAGGACCCTTCTATTGAAAGGAATTGAAGCCAATCTGCTCATGCCCAACCATAGCCATAGCCAAATCCTTCCAGTGCCAAATGCATTTTGTTTTTCCAACTACATGATTAATCTCGCATACTTCAAATAATCAATTATTTCAAACAAAAGTTTGCATAGAATCTAAATCTCCACCATGAAGAAACCAAAATTTGTATCCGAATTATATTCATCAAAGGGCTTGTTCCCTTCTGAATCATGTTCACTGTTTGCAAAAAGAAAGAAAAAGCTGGGTAGAACTATTGTGAGAAATTATAGAGGCATCTTTTTTATCCATCACTTGTAGGTTCTTCAAGATTCTCAATTAGACTCTATGTTGGTATACAAACAAATAGATCTCACGCATCAAGATTTAAATTTGAGGCCTGACATTTGAGATGTGAACATTCCCTCACATTAAGATCCAATTAGCTTTATCATGATCTTCAAAGCTTTCTTAAAATCTTATGAATATTTTCCTTTAAATCCCCTTTCTATGAAGATCCCCTATGATTTTAATAGTATTCCACTAGGTTTCTTGAGTACTTCTTTGGCTCCCCAAGAATTGTACAAAGTTTATCATAGTTGATTGTATTTAGGGACCATGTAAAGTTAAGTGCATCTGTACTGGGCAACCTTGTTGAAACCTTGTTAAAGCCAACAACATTAAACGAACGACCAAACATTTCTCCTGTATTTAGGGACGATGTGAAGTTAAGATGTCTATCTATACTGGGCAACTTTGTCGAACCTCATTGAAATTTTGTTGAAACCAACAATTTTAAACAAACGGCCAAACAATTCTCCTAGAATGTCCAAAGAATGAAAAGAAGTCGTACTGCGGCACATTCAATGTGGCCAAGTGCTTGAATAAACTATAATTTTTGCTCGAATACAAACTTGCTACTTGTTTCCTATCCCCCCGGTCTTTTGCAATAGTATTTGCTACAACCATTGAACTGCCGGGCCGAAAATCAAATCCTACCGCCTTCAGCCAATTCGCATTAATGTCATCCAACTTTGGAACACACATGGCTGTTTTACTTAACATATGAAGCTTCATCCCGCTTTTACGGAATCAACCACAAGTAAAACCTGAACCGGCACAAAGATAGTAATTTTGTCCACTTCAATGCACCTAAAGCTCTCTCAGAACCGCAACAAAGCTATCCAAGTCATAGAAACACCATCAAGACTTAAAACACATCGAAGTTGTTTCAATTTTAGCCAACATAAACCAAATACAATCTGGATCAAACAAGTCAAAGAAGGATTCGATAAGAAAACAAAGACCCTTTCATGCATGCATTGGTGCATTCTCGCCTGTCATTCCAAGGTGCGAGATAGCATGCAATTCATCATTTTCTCAATCTATCGTGAACCGATTCCCATCAATAAGTATGTAATCGAACAATTCCAGCCGCTTTGCATCATTTTGCATGAATATGTCAAATGCAAATGCTTCAAAAAGCACCTCACTTCTTTGTCACTAGGATAACCGTGTTCTTGTTTTTGCATGTATCTTCCATTTATCCGCATGTATGATTCTATTTCTAGTTCTTATTAGTGTGAACTGTTTAAACACCTATAGTTGTTCCCATAACCAATAGATTGCCACATAATAAACCAAAGATGCGTAATGCTATTAAGAACCGGACTCTTCATATCCGAATATTATGTTAACTCTACATAAAAATTACCTGAGTCTAAGTATGAGTCTAAGTATAACGTCAGTACACAGCGTGTCAACATTGGATCCAACGATTCAAAAGACATCCCCAAATGAAAACATCTATTTTCCTTTCTTGTCTTGACATTGGACAAAGCCTGCAAAACAATACAGGCTTCAGTATTAATAGCATGTGTGATGCAGATCTTGAAGTTTGAATTGGACGTTTGAATTAGAAGTTTTAACTACCAGAAGATAGCCAGCTGGCTTTCTATCTACATAAGGTTCCTAAGAGCAAAATAAGCTTCAATAATGATCCATTTAAGAACAAACACACGCGATATTGAGGGGCACGCAAAATCCCAATTCTTTGAAAGTATAGGGGCAAATGGAATGCTTGAAGCGGAATACCGTAGTATTCATAGTGACAAAAGTCCAGTGGCATAATGATCACCAACAGATACGTAAAAATGTTTGGCTTGAATTATCACAAACTTGCTCATACTAGCAATAGCTAGCTTTGCCTGTGATTGGCTCAGTTTTACCAGTTTACAAAAATTTGCTTCTGCCCCACCGACATAACACATATCATCCTGTGCATTGTGACAAATCTCGATCACATGCAGAGTTCCTTGAAGCCTAAGATCTAACAGCACTTCCACATGGCTATCTAGAGTACCTACTAAATGAGAATACTGTTGGTATTATGGAATTACCAGAATTTCCTCATCTTGACGGATGCCGGAGAGGTCCCACTTTGAAAAAAGGGCTTCATGGCGATCGTTAGAAATGTCTTGCATTCGGATGGCATCCGCAGAATGGTAAATTAAGCATCCAATTGCACAATTATTTTCTTTAAAAGTGCACCCACAAACCTGCCTCCAAGGCTTGTACTACCTATCGCGATTGATATCGATGGAAGAACTCACTTTTAGCATGTTCACTCCAGCCGATATTTACCTAGCAAAATAGCAAACAAAACGCTGAAAGCAAAAAAAAATATCGATGTTGTGCATACAACATTTAAAGGAGGACATACAATGAGGTAAGGGTATAATGATTCCGTATGCCCTCCAACAACTTGGCAGAGAGACCGGAACTTCAAGAAAATAATCTCTCCTTTTCCCATTCAACCCATTTTCCTTTTCCTCGATGCATGGAATGGTTTCATAAAGCCCCAAAGTAGAGAATACCTAAGATATCATGATATTATGGTGCATGCTAATCGTAACTAATTATACTTTTGGGTACTTGAAGAGAACTCTTTGAGCATGTCTTGCTAAAAAGTCAATGCCCATTACTAGACTTTTATAGAGTTTGGCATGGAACAAAGTTAATGCAAAATCTTAGATCAAGCATTCTCTCAATTTAATGAGGTTTGGAAGACACCTGGTCACCTCATCATTTCGCACATTTGCGTGACTAGAAATGCTACCAAGTTTGTTCTCCAAATTTTTGTGCACCGCCTCTGTTCAAAAACAAATTTAGCTGATCCAATTTCTCACCATCAACTCAAAAAGCGGGATACTATACCCCGTGATCCCAATAATCTGTTATTACCAGAGGTGAATAATTCACCTTAGATTGCAAGAATTTCTCTATCATCCACGTTTACGCATTTAAAAGCGAACTAAATAACTTACACCCTAACATGAATAAAGCTCGCGACCGGCCCTAGAAGCCCGACCGCGCAAGCACCTTGCTCATCCACTTTTTGGTATTCGATCGCGGCGAGAGTAACTACCTTCATCACTCAAGGTAATTATTACTCAAAGTGCTCAAATACGAGAGCAGCCACCCAATTTGATTATGATTGTGATGATGAGCACTAGAAACACATTTGATATTTAGAAGCTTTTACTTTGATTGGCCTTGAAAGTTTGCAAGGCGTAACACAAATTTTGCCACTCAGATTAATCAATAAGAACTACAGGAAAGCCAATGCCCACATATTCTAAAAAATAAATTATGTCACATATGCCATACTCCACAAAGATAACTATATATACACAAAGGTTCAAAAGCAAAATTCAACACGCCCCAAGTGCAAAATTAATGATGTGCTATTGACAGCTATTATTCCTTCCACTTGATAAAAAAAGACATACTCTCCGGAATGGCGGTGGAGCAAGAACGAACTCATTATACATGAATTACTTACATTAGATGTCCTCCACAAGAGGCATTCTCGCTCAACCCAGTTAAAATGCATAAGGCATCCGTATCTTGCAATGGTTATTTACCAAAGAGCATCTCATTCTCCAACTCTTCTAACATTTGCCCTTTGTTCCTTCTAAGTCCCAATTCCAATACTTTGAGTAAGCTATTATTTCTTCGCTAGCATAACGCGTGAAAGAGAAGGCAAGGATTGGGTCATTCTCCGCTCACTTAGGGAAGAGAACAAATAAATCATGGCAATGAAATGACATCAAAGTCCTCTTTACAATAAGACATACCAAAGTCGCATGGCTTATATTTATCTTGTTGCACATCTTGCACCTCTATAGAGCACAACAAAGCAAATAATAATTAGTTGCATTTCTCCAAAGACATCCTTTATTTTAGGCTTAACCAGAGAAGAATAGTAAAAAGCAATCAACCATAAAGTAGCTTTTCATGTTCACATTGCAAGAACAACAAAGTGGAAAGCAATCAACAAATTAATGTACATGCCAAGCTACTGCAAAAGCAAATGTAACTTTGATAATGGAATGCATCCTAGCAAAACGCATGCATATCATAGAGCAAGACATACACAAATTGACGGTGATACCTTGTGGGAGATATAGCAAGTCTCCAAGTGGGAGACGAGCAAGTCTTAAAATCGTGTCACCAATAAAAATTAAATATAGACGTATGCAAGTAGCTGGAAGGCATATTAATGGCATGCCTTCGGTTTACGAACACCACATCCACCACTACATCATTTCATGACAAAGAAAACAAAGAGAACATAAAAAGCTCATACAAACTTTTACTCGGATCCAAGTTGTGACAATTGTTATTCTACCCATCAAACTCCTCTGCGGACGCCTCCTATATTATCTCGCTGCCATTGAAAATTGCTGTTTGGAAATTGTCTACGTAAATTGCAATGCTATCAATCCGATATAATAAGGCAAAATGAGCATTGCCCGAAGAAAACCTCGCAAACAAAGAAACTAAATCGAAGTTAAACTTATAATCCATATTTGAAATCCATATTCGCTGTACCGAAATCTGCGAGTAAATTACCCGAATATCCGCTTCTTAGGGCAAGAGATAGGTGATTAAAACGTAACCTAAACATCAATAAATGCCAACCCGAAGTGATATTCGATATTTTAAAAAGCCTAGACAAAGTTAAATAGAGTCGATAAGCGAAGATCCAAATTGAAATATGGCAAATGTTTCATATGACCCATCCATGTTTGAAGGCTTAGACAACAATCTCCAAAGGCTCGCAGCTTGAAAGAACCGCTTAAATAGTCAAAATCGAGCAAGAAAGGTGATATTAACCTTTAAAGCTTTGGTTGAAAATCGCACTTCTAGCTCCAAAGACGCACCTACACCGCAAATCATTAAAATCTTCAAGTTTTTGAGAAATATTTTTATAAGCCTAGCCGGGTTAAATAGAGTTGATAAACGACATCCAAATTGAAATATGGCAGACGCTCATATCACCCATCCCGCAAAAAAAGAAGCAAAGAAAGGTTACATGTATCTGGCATAATATTCAAGAAAGTGGAAAAGCATTTGATGGTTCCTCAAAAATCTCCCAAAACCATAATGTTATCCCGACAATGCATTATAAAAACCTTACCTCGTGATCACACGGAAGCGTTTCTCCCAACAATAGCCTGTAAGAGTTAAAACAGAATTCTCTCCTTTCATTTGATGCGCACGCCTTCCTTTTCAACTTCTATTGGTAACCGTGAGACCAAAGAAGAAGACAAATACGTAATTTTATAAGCGTAGATAAAGCGCTTTGGCATGCACAACATTCATTCCTTCAACACAGATCTCGCCTACCATTGAAGCTCGAATCGACTTATTCGCTTTCGACGCCGGATATCTTCATTTTACTGAGCAAGACATGAAAGGAAAAAGGAAAAGCTTGGCTCAGATTTTTGGTAAATATAGCTGACGGGAGATCAATTAAAAGCAAAGGAATGGAGAAGGCAAAAGGATACATTTTTGCCAACCGTAAGGGAAAGCCTTGTCACCCGGATTGCCGCGGCGTCCCTGTTCCACCTCGTGCCCATATGCCTTGCTTGCTTAACATTAGTTTGATATTCTTCGAATACCATCGCCAAACCATATTTGGGCTAGAACCGACTCTCAGTAAAGGGAAAATCCGCTATTGGGAACAACGAAGGCGCCACAAAGATGTGATCCGGTGCATTTGCACACCGGCGACATGCCGATTCATAGCCAAACTCGTTTCTATCTCCGTGATATACCCACGAGATGAATCGATGTGCAAAGAGCGAATGCACAGAAGGCCCAGGGGACGGATCCGAACCGGACGGCGCGGGGGATAATTTGGGGGTTTCAACGTCCTCGAAAATCCCCGACCAATTCGATGGAGAAATGGAATTGGGGCTTTTGTTGTGGGCGCTCATCTCGTAGATGGACTGGCCGAGATCAATCTGTACCAATATTTTGGTACACCAACAAGAGGGGTGCTTGGGGAGTTACGAGGTGGCACCGTCTGGGCCGTCCATCTCAAAAGATGGACGGCCGAGATCAATCTCTACCAAGATTTTGTGGCATAATCTCTACACCATTTGAGACTCTACATCATTTGTGGCACCCAATATAATTGTATATATATAGTGATATCAGATAATAGATATCCTTCTATATATAAAGGTATATCATAAACTTTGGTATATAATGTGTTTGATTCTTACATGCCCGGATGCCGTCCATTTAAAGCGGGGCAGGTGAAGTGGCAGCATCAGGGCCATCCATTCCTTATGGGCATGCATGGAGGTATGCATGGGTCATGCATGGGGGCATGCACCACATCTCTGGACCGTTGGATCGAAAGGGGAGGATAAATCCTAGCCCTTGATTTTTCGTAAGGAAGGTGCAAGGAAGGTCCCTTAAAGTAGATTTGGTGTAGCAGATCTTAGCCGTTGGATCAAAAAGTGAGCATAAATCCTAGCCATTAACTTTTTAATATTAAATTGATTTTTTTTATTTAAAAGAGGTGAGGTGGCACCCTCATTAATAAAAAGGTAATGAGGTGGCAAAACATTTATGATTAGACTTTCTAGGAAGCTTCCTTTGTTTAATCGCTTCAAAGGCAGTAACTTGCTTGAGAGAGGGGTGGGATAAAGGTGGGACCCTACTTATTGATTCCTCTCTCGAGAACTTTCCACGAGTGGTGCTTTGGCACTATTTCGTCAGCAGATTGCAAAATAACGGATTGAACACTAAGAATCTTTTTGGAATCTTAGAATTTTACTAATTCATGGTAATTTATAGGAATCAAAATCATCGTGAGATCTTAGAGAATCTAGAGGAATTCCAAGAGAATCTTAGAGAATCTAAAGGGAATCCATAGGAATGCGAGGGAATCTAAAGGAATCTTCATAAATACGTGGAGAATCTAGAGGAATCTTGATGCAATCTTGGAGAAATCATAAAACTTTGTATATAATGTGTTTGATTCTTACATGCCCTGGATGTCGCCCATTTAAAGTGGGAGTGGTGAAGTGGCGACATCGTAATATCCATTCCTTATGTGGCATGCATGGAGGTATGCATGGGTCATGCATGGGGGCATGCACCACATCTCCGACCGTTGGATCGAAAGGGGAGGATAAATCCTAGCCCTTGATTTTTCGTAAGAAGGAAGGTGCAAGGAAGGTCCCTTAAAGTAGATTTGGTGTAGCGTGATCTTAGCCGTTGGATCAAAAAAAGAGCATAAATCCTAGCCATTAACTTTTTAATATTAAATTGATTTTTTTATTTAAAAAGAGGTGAGGTGGCACCCTCATTAATAAAAAGGTAATGAGGTGGCAAAACATTTATGATTAAGACTTTCTAGGGCTTCCTTTTGTTTAATCGCCTTCAAAAGGCGTGTAGACTTGGTGAGGGCCTGATAAAGGTGGGACCCTACGCCATTGGATTCCTCTCGCCGAGAGAGCTTTCCAATGAGTGGTGCTTTGGCACTATTTCGTCATAGCTTGCGACCAACGGATCCGAACACTAAGAATCTTTTGGAATCTTAGAATTTTAATTTAATTCATGGTAATTTATAGGAATCAAATCATCGGAGATCTTAGAGAATCTAGAGGAATTCCAAGAGAATCTTAGAGAATCTAAAGGGAATCCATAGGAATCCCAGGGAATCTAAAGGAATCTTCTTAAATAATGGAGAATCTAGAGGAATCTTGATGCAATCTTGGAGAATCTAGAGGAATCTTTATAGAATCTATAGGAATCTTAAGAGAATCTTTGGGAATCAAAGGAATCTCAAGAGAATCTTTGGAAAATCAAAGGGGAATCTATGGGAATCAATTTAGAGAATCTTTGAGAAATTAAGGGAATCTAAGGAGTCTTTCTAAAAGCTTTGAGAATCTAGTGAAATCATGATAGAATCATGGAGAATTTTCCTATAATCTAAAGGAATCTAGGAGGATCTTCATCAAATCTTGGAGAATTCAATAGAACTACATAAAATCTTGGGGAATCTAGAGGGAATCTTGGGGAATCTTGGGGAATCTTGGAGAATCTTGGAAAATCTTGGGGAATCTATTCAAGAGAACTTCTATGAATCTAGGGAAATATAAGGAAATTTAGAGGAATCTTCATAAAATCTTGAAGAATCTACATAGAATCTTGAGGAATCTTGGCATAATATTTGGAAATCTAGGAGAATCTAAAAAGAATCTTTGTGAACATAGGAGATCTAAGGGAATCTTCATAAAATCTTTGAGAATCTAGGAAAATCTTCATAGAAACATAAAGAATCTAGGGGAATGCTTATAGAATCTTCATTGAATGACTTTGCATTGGTTTCCGGTCGAATTTGTGCAGTCCCTCATAGTAGAACCACTTGTATATATATAGAAGGATATCTATTATCTGATATATCAGTTATATATATACAATTACTTAAGCACCCCCCTTGTTATATAGAGATTGATCACAACCGTTGAATGTGAAATCAACGGTCCTAATGCAGCCACCTCGTCATTATCTAAGCCCCCTTGTTATGCCAAGCCATGGACGCTTCCAAGCCAAGCCAAGCCATGGACGCTTCCTTCAGGAAGCCTGTTTAGTAGAGAAGAAGACAGGTTTTAGTCCACACTGATCAGAACTCTAAGATTAAGATATGAGCTGTTTAAGATCTGAGACGTGAAGAAGTGGCAAGTGGATGCTTGCCTTGTCCGCATGGCCGGACTTTGGTCAACCGGATAGTTTTGGAAAGAAGGAGCTCTCCCTTTTGGCCTTTAGCCAATTGGTTGGGTTGCCTACCCGAACAAAACGAAACACCCAATAATGTTAGCCTCGGTCCCCACACCGCGACGGCATTAAAATGCAATCCGGTCTTGGCATGCGGAAGAGGAAAATGAATAGCCATTTGCAAAATCCGGATTCCCCGGATCCATATTTGCCTGAGCTACAAAACCGATTACCTAAACATCCGAATTATTAACTTGCCCACCATAGCGTGATCCCAGAAATTCTCACCCGGTTGTCGCCAATAGTGAGAAGCGTAAAAGTGAAGAGCAAAGAATGAACACTACAACCGGTCTTTGCTCCTCAAATCCGCTTCAACCCGATTTATGCTTTCCGCTTTGAAATCATCTCTTGGCGATGGTAATGCGGAATTCCCCAAATAGAAAACGAATAGGGTAAAACAATAGTCCAATAATTTTTTCCAAACATTTATTTTTTATTTTCCTCTATATTCCATTTAAGGGTCCATGCCCGTGTAACCAATGGAGCCCATCATGTCATATTAATGGCTCATTAAATATTGATGCCACCTCATCACATGACATTGATTACCTTTAATATACGTGGCAACATCCGGGCCATTCATGCAAAGATATTCGGACGGCCCGTATTCAAAGACCTTTAACCAATGGTTAAGATTAAATCTTAACATCCAACGCCCCAAATCAAAAGCCCCAAATAAAGTTGGCTCTATCCGGGCCGTCGATCTTGCACATTCAATCTACCGAGATCAATCATTATATATATACAATTACTTAAGCACCCCTTGTTATATAGAGATTGATCACAACCGTTGAATGTGAAATCAACGTCCTAATGCAGCCACCTCGCCATTATCTAAGCCCCTTGTTATGTAGAGATTGATCTCACCGCTTGAATGTGCAAGATCGATCGGCCCGGCATAGAGCCAACTTTATTTGGGGCTTTTGATTTGGGCGTTGGATGTTAAGATTTAATCTTAACCATTGGTTAAAGGTCACTTCAACTGGGCCGCCGATATGCCGCATGAATGGCCCGTGATGTTGCCAATGTGATATTAAAGGTAATCAATGTCATGTGATGAGGTGGCATCAATATTTAATGAGCCATTATTATGACATGATGGGCTCCATTGGTTACGCGGGTATGGACCCTTAAATGGAATATAGAGGAAAATAAAAAATAAATGTTTGGAAAAATTATTGACTATTGTTTACCCTATTCGTTTTATTTGGGAATTCCAAGTATACCATCGCCAAGAGAGAGAGAGCTCGAACCGAAGCGCAAATCTGGTTGAAGCGGATTTGGAGGAGCAAGACTTTGGCTGTAGTGTGTTCATTCTTTGCTCTTCACTTTTCTCGCTTCCTCACTATTGGCTTACAACCTACAAAGCCGGGATGCAAATGGAGGGCAAGCATGGCTGGATGTTTAGGTAATCGGTTTTGTAGCTCGCGCAAATATGGATCCGGGAACTGATTTTGCAAATGGCCATTCATTTTCCTCTTCTCGCATGCCAAGACCGACATTGCATTTTAATACGCCTGGTGTGTGGGGACAATGAGGCTAACATTATTAGTGTTTCGCTTTTGTTCGTAGGGTAACCCAAAGAATTGGCTTAAAGGCCAAAGGAGCCCCTTCTTCCAAAACTATCCAGCAAACAAGTCCGCCATACACCTGACAAGGCAAGCATCCACTTGCCACTTTTTCACGCCTCGATCTAAAATGTATTACATATCTTAATCTTTAGAGTTCCACTGTGGACTAAAACCGCCTTCTTCTACGTAAAAGCTTCCCGAAGGAAGGCCCATGGCTTGGTTTGGCTTGAAGCGCCCATGGTTTGGCATAACAAGGGGGCTTAGATAATGACGCAGGTGGTCGGATTAGGACTGCTTGATTTACATTCAACTCCTAGGATCAATCTCTATATAAATAAGGGGTGCTTAAGTAATTGTATATATATAACCATATATCAGATAATAGATATCCTTCTTATATATATACAAGTGGTTCTACTATGAGGGACCCGCGCACAAATCGACCTAAACCAATGCAAAGTCATTCAATGAAGATTCTATAAGCATTCCCTAGATTCTTTATGTTTCTATGAAGATTTTCCTAGATTCTCAAAGATTTTATGAAGATTCCTTAGATCTCCTATGTTCACAAAGATTCTTTTTTAGATTCTCCTTAGATTTCCAAATATTATGCCAAGATTCCTCAAGATTCTATGTAGATTCTTCAAGATTTTATGAAGATTCCTCTAAATTTCCTTATATTTCCCTAGATTCATAGAAGTTCTCTTGATTACTAGATTCCCAAGATTTTCCAAGATTCTCCAAGATTCCCCAAGATTCCCCAAGATTCCCTCTAGATTCCCAAGATTTTATGTAGTTCTATTGAATTCTCCAAGATTTGATGAAGATCCTCCCAGATTCCTTTTAGATTATAGGAAAATTCTCCATGATTCTATCATGATTTCACTAGATTCTCAAAGCTTTTAGAAAGACTCCCCCTAGATTCCCTTAATTTCTCAAAGATTCTCTCATGATTCCTATAGATTCCCCTTTGATTTTCCAAAGATTCTTCTTGAGATTCCCTTTGATTCCCAAAGATTCTCTTAAGATTCCCATAGATTCTATAAAGATTCCTCTAGATTCTCCAAGATTGCATCAAGATTCCTCTAGATTCTCCAATGCATTTTTATGAAGATTCCTTTTAGATTCCCCCATTCCTATGGATTCCCTTTAGATTCTCTAAGATTCTCTTGGAATCTCTAGATTTCCAAGACGTCCCATGATTCCCCTGATTCCTAAAATTACCATGAATTCGCAAATTTAAGATTCCAAAAAGATTCTTAGTGTTCAATCACGCTATCGCGAATCAAGCGCAAATAGTGCCAAAGCACCACTCATCGAAAGCTCTCGACGAGAATCCAATGGCGTAGGGTCCCACCTTTATCCTAATTCTCACCTTCCAAGCTACGTACCTTTTGAAGGCGATTAAACAAAAGGAAGCTTCCAGAAAGTCTAATCATAAATGTTTTGCCACCTCATTACCTTTTTATTAATGAGGGTGCCAATTTCACCTCTTTTAAATAAAAAAACAATTTAATATTAAAAAAGTTAATGGCTAGGATTTATGCTCACTTTTGATCCAACTACCAAGATCCGCATACACCAAATCTACTTTAAGGGGACCTTCCTTGCACCTTCCTTATAAAAAAATCAAGGGCTAGATTTATCCTCCCCCTTTCATCCAACGGTCCGTAGATGTGGTGCATGCCCCCATGCATGACCCATGCATACCTCCATGCATGCCCCATAAGGAATGGATGGCCCTCGAGGTCACCGCTTCACCGCCCCCACTTTTAAATGGATCTGCATCCGGCATGTAAGAATCAAACACATTATATACCAAAGTTTATGATATACCTTATATATATACAAGAATGGTCATGCGTGCCGTGCCGGGCCACAACATTTCTCTTTTCGATCGCTTATGTATAGAAGTGAGTCAAAGAAAGAAAAATTGTTTGCGCATCCAAGTCCTTCTACCGACTCACTCATTGGGCGAATTTTGTCTCAATGCTGTAATACTTGTAATTGATGTAGTTATTTGCCCTTTGTTTTGAATATATACTTTTTAGATGAGAGGTGAACTTTAAGTGTGCGTAATGTATTTGACTTTACTTTTCTAAATGCTTTAGTTCATAGGAACCATTCTAGCCAGTGAAATGCCTCAATCCATGAAAATATGCATTTGACTTCTTCAATGTATGGACTGACATTTGACTTTCTTAAAAAGTAGCCATGCATATTGCCGCTTGCTTTTAAAGATTCCAAAGGGTTTCTTCGTTAAAGTCATTTTGAACAATTAAAGATTCCAAAGGTTTTCTTTTAAAGTTGTTTTGAACAATGAAACACCAGTAAGATGGTTGTAAAGTGAATATAAATCACAATAAATAGCCTTTTTCACAAAGGAAGCCAGTTTTAACAATGTATAAATCTCAAAGGCATGACTTGCCAAAGATATATTTTGATCAAAAATATATTGGAGGTAGGTCAACCCTTTTGTTCATTAGCCTATACAGTGTGTAGAACGATTTTATGGCAACTATACTTTTATATTATCATGGAGCCAAGTAAGTTTCTTGCATTGGGAAACGAGGTTTGAGGTCCGGTGCCATTGGAACATTCTACTTGGAAGAATTAGCAATGGCAAAAAAATCAAAGGCAACCGCAAAAATCAAAGGCAATAGGTTAGGGTTTTTCCATGGTTAAGTTCATTGAATGGACTGTTTATTTTTTTTACGGATTCGGGCCAGATAGCATAAATTCCGGGAACACTTGCAGACTACCGGCTAGAATTTAAAATTTCCGTTTGTCCAAAATTTTAACAGGAAGTGGTTCCTTTTGAAAAACAATAAATACAGGAATATTACCTGAACCATTGAAAAAGAAAGGGTATTTTCCGGTTTCATGTATATTTGTCCGGAAATATTTTTTATAGGTTAACTAGTTTTTAGGGTTTCGTTTCAATCGAAATTTTTTTTCTCTACGAAATTCTTTCTATTCTCCTGCTGCCGCCGCCGCCTCTGATCATTTTGCCGCCCTCTGCAGTCTATCCTCCATCAATTTCGGCTGCTACTCCATTAGTTTCGGCTGGTTTTCTCCCAAAAAATGCTATCAATCACTCTTACTTGGCTAATTTTTCAATTTCGTAGAAGAGGAGGGAGGAAGAAGAGAAGGAAGAAAAAAAGGCTAGTTCTATCTGTGCTATTGAAAGAGGAGATGAAACAGAGGAGATGAAAATGAAACAGAGGTCTGATCCATTCAAGAGAAAATTGCTTGGATTAAGTAAGACTTTGATATGTAATCGCATCGCGTAAAACCCCCGCTTTCAACAAAAATACTTTCTCGATTCGATTTCGATCTTTGTAGGGTTGACACATACAACATGCAAGCAAGAGAATGGCTTAAAGGGTATATAGCAGATCCATTTTTGTAGAAGGACGAAAGAGGCAAAGGTGAATTCCATTTTCCATTTCATTCTATTTGCAAATCTGTGGTACAGGGTTTACTTCTGATTTATTCCTACTCTATAAATCTAAAAATATTCTTATCCCTAATGAGCAGATTATGATTCATACTCATGTACCTGTTTGGCATCCTTTCCAATGAGGTCTTGTAATTGCAAGCACGCCCGCTCATCCCAAGTTACAAGTATTGCTCACGCTTCTTGCCAAAGATCTTCAAAATTGCTTGTTTCTTCCGGGCCAAGCTTTTCTTCTCCCTCTCTCATGAATTTCTTTCTAGTAGTTCCCTCAGAGACACCGCTATGTTACATATTACTTTTAATGGTTGAAAGCTCGCGTATCACTCTTTTTGTTTTCTAATTCAATATTTTGTTTCTATCTTTCAACTGGGTACTAATTCTTTATTCTCATGAAACGCACCTCAACCATCTCTAGACCAAGATGACCGCCAGAGGAGTCATAAACGCAAACCAGATCAGCCTTCTTTGCTTCAAATGCCATGTTTTCAGAGGGCTGACCACGTTGAAGAAAATCTTGTGCCTTCAAATCCTGGTAAATCGATGAAGAAACTGCATAAGATGTTGATATGATTCTAAAAAAACAAAAATTATGGCAAGATGTTTGGTTAAGAGATTGGGATTGGTTAGAGTTCAACCATGAAAAGGGTAGAGTGTTTTGTAAATATTGTAAACTAGATACAAAGACTAAAAGCCCCTTTGGTAAAGAAGGATCGATGAATGTGAGAACCTCCGCCTTCTTTGAGCATGCAAGTAGTATTGGCCATAGGCATTCTTCATGGTTGGCAAGAAATGGAAAAATTCATTGAGAAAGTAGCTAAGAAAAAGAGGGTTTCAAATAGCTTTGCTCTTACAAATCTGCTTAGATGTGCATATCCGATAGCCAAAGAAGACCTTGCATTTAGAAAGTTTGAAAAGCTTGTGGTTTTAATGCGAAAGGCAGGGGTGCTAAGAACCCTACTGGCATTATGAGAATGAGAAGGTTTGTGCTAAGTTTGTGGACAAAGATTAGCAAATCAATTGAAGCATCTACTTGGGAAAGAATAAAAAAGTCCTTTTTTGAATAATGGTCGATGAATCGACCGACATTAGTACCACAAAGCATCCGATTATGTTTGCTACATTTTTAGAAGGATCAAAAGTTGTGACAACTTTTCTTGCCATTAGTAAAGTAGTTGATGGCAATCAGCGCATCCATTTATGAGGCTATCATGGAAAAGGTGAAGGAGTGTGGGCTGGACACACATAAATTTTTAGCATTTGATCGATGGAGCATCCGGTATGACAGTCGCAATACGGTGTTGTCGTCCGCCTTAAGAAGTATGTAACCGCTCATGATCACCTTTACATTGTGTGGCTTACCGCATTAATCTTTTGTCTTGAATCGCCTCAAGTTTTGTTGATTGGAAGCAATGTGCATGTTGATAGATGCACTTGTTAATAAAATTGCTAGTTTTTTTCCTCAAGCAAAATAGATTGAATCTATCGCTCAAATGGAAAAGGAACTTGAGTATGATGAATTGAAGGTTCAAGGATTCAACAAACACGATGGCTTAGTAGGCATCGCGGCTATTAAAAAGCTATGTGATATTTTGGAGCCAATTTTGAATGTTTTGAAGGAGGAAAACGCGTCCATGTATGACAATCTAAGAGACTTCAAGGTAAGTAGCTATCTCTATTCTTTTTTTTTTCCTTTTTTTTTAAAGGTAAAGAGTGCTGATCTGATATCATAGCTAATACATGTCCATATTTTTTAGGTTGTGTATGTTCTACACTATCTTGCTGATATCCTCCAAAAGATGACAGATTTAAGTCTTGATTTCCAAAGAAACTATGTGGATGTCACTACAATTGGGAGTTTATGTAATAATGTAATCATGGAGATTGAAGCTGAATATTTGCTTGCTCGAACAATTGATTTGAATGGATTTGACTTTGATAGTAAAGGTTATCCCGTCATTCCAGATTTTGGCAGCAAGGATGGAATGTTGTTTGCTCTACGCAGCGCTGTTAAAGGTGACATGTATAGAGGAGTGCAGATGAGAAGGTCAATTCTAGGTGAGGATCTTACTGCAGCATTGTCATTTCAAGAAGCATTCTCACGTGCCTTAGTGGCATCTTTGAAAGATCGCATGCAAGAACAGGAGCTGCTGTCATGTTTAAAAGTTTTAGCACCCATTAATATGCCAAAGCGAGCAAGGGAATTACGTAATTTTGAAGTGTTGAGATCACTAAACTTGCGTAGATTTTTTTCGCAGAAAAACAAAAGAAATGGCAAAGAATATCATGCTCTTATTGATAAAAAAATCAGTTCTTGAAAGAATTTCTGAAAATTTAGAATGCAAGGTAGTAATGATTGGGCAGAAAAGAGCTTTGGCGATACTTTTGACCATGATTTCTTGCATGGAAACGTAATTTCGAATATCCAGAGTTACTTGAAAGTTGCACAAATTGGCCTTGTCCAATGTTGTAGTACTGCAATTTGTGAACGTGGTTTTAGTAGAGTAAACATTATAAAGGTGAAGTACAGAAATAAGTTGAAGTCACCTGCTGTTGAAGCCTTAGTTCGCATTGCAATTGAAGGTCCAAGTCTAGAAAAACTTCGAATTTCTACTAGCATTAAACATTGGGAATCACGGTCATAAGTTTAGGCACATTTACACGTGTACTTCTTCTCAAATGGAAGGGCCTGATACTAATGTCATAAGTGAAGGTTTGGAGTTTCTCTAGATGTAGAGGAAGAAGAAATTGCGAGCGAGGAGGAGGATATGGAAATTCTGGAACAGTTATAGTCCCATTTTGTTTGAGAAATTGTTTTTATAAGTTCATGAAAATTGTTTGCATTGTATTACTTGGATTTTGAAACTTGGTTCTATTTTATTTTTCCTTGGAACATTAAACTTTCTGGTCTGAAATTTGGAACTTGTTTTTACTTTATTTTCTTGAAAATAGTATAGTTCCGGGTGATTGTTTAAGAAAAGGAAAAATTCCGATATCTTTTACTCATACTAGGAATTTTCCGAGCACATCTGCCAATTTCCGGTAACCTTAGAAATCCTTAGGAAATTATCCTTGAGCAAAAAAAAAGTTTGGCATACGCTGATCTGCCTGTTGTGCCAAGAAAACTGGTGGTCAGGTAACAAAAAAAATCTCTATTCCGTTCAAAAATCGGCATTCTAGGAAGCTTTTCCTCAGTTTTGTTGATTCTGGTGGCGCTTTTGACAAGAGACCCATAGTGTGAGTTCTTCTCGTCGCCATTTTCCAGCTCCAGCTTCTTCAAATCCAGGTGCCAGCCCACATCTTAGGAAGCTTCTTCTGCTTCAAAACCAGGCAGAAGAACTTCTCGTAAGTAAGATCGAAAAATTTTTGAGTTTCCTCACCACAAATCCTTCCTGACAAAATAATCCTCTTTGCAGAAGATGGCTTTTCTTGTTTTTGAAGAATGCCACGCTTTGTTGTTGCAATTGCGGGCTTCAAAGAAAATTCCATAATCGGAAATGTTTTTGTCTGTAGATTCCTGCTTCCATTTCAGATCAAGAAGTGGAAGTTGCAGAAGCTCATTTGATCTTGCAAGAATGCTTCCGGCTCAAGTTGAAACGGCCCAATTGAGAAACGAGGCAAAGGCGGATTATAAAGTGGCAAGCTCAAACTCTGTTTCTGCCTCTGCAAATGCAATTTCCGGTCCAAAATGGCACTGTTGGTGCTTCCACCTGGCCCGAATGCTACACCTCCAGAGGGCATGCTCCCCTTCATAGCCTAATTTGGGCATTGACCGTCTTCTCCTTTCAGCTCACACACATTGATATCGCATTTTCCTCTCCTGAGATTCATCAGCTTCAATTCCATACTGGCTATCAGCATGGAAATAGCTGTAATGGTAGAAGTCCGGGAAACGGCGTGAAGCGGCGCTATCCGCTTTTATAGTCTGATAATATCTGAAACGTCAACAAAATTTACAAAGGAGTGTTGCGCACAAAATTTACTAACGTGTCAAAATGCTAAGGTAAGACTATAATAATTATATATGTTAAGATAACTGATATGATTACTATAGCTTGAATTAGGTTTTTCTATCACCACACCTTGAAGTCCGCCACGTAGCACTCATCCCCAACCTGTAATAGGCCTAGATGTGAACACGGAACGGAGAACAAAACCAAAAACCCAGATCGGGCAGAGAAACCAAAAACAGGTATGGTTCTGTCGTATTACCGCAGTTGATTATAATTTTAGAGACCCTCATCTCTGGCAGTGGCAAGGCAATCCAAGCCGGAATCTTCTGGCTCTGGTGAGTTTAGAGTTTTTGCAAAGATTGAAGCAGAAAATCCCATTCTGCTTTTTCCTACCTTTACCGCCCAATCTTGAGAGTTCTGGTTCTTACAATCCTGCTCAGACCAATCCGAGATTAGAACTGCAAAACTCAACTTGGGCTTTGAGATAAATGGTCCAACAAGCTAAAATTGCTTAGAATTTGAGCGGATTTGTTTGCGGGTCAAATAATCCTTGGACGGTTTTCAAAATCAGACCAGGTTATGCCGATTCTGCAAAAATGTGAGACAGAAACCAGGCTATGCCGATTTTGCAAAGATGTGAGACAAAAACGCTGTAGGCAGATCATTCAGCAGTTACGGTCAAAATGGAAAAGTAATTTAAAACGGGCAAATTTCTTTGCACTTACAGATTTGTCGAGGCTAGCGGTGAAATATAGAGAGCTGCTTTTTGGGTGCTCTATTTGTATGCTAATAAAGTACAGCGGGGACGGATTTTGCATTTTTAAGCTGTAACTGCTTTGACTGTCTTGATCAAAAAGCATTCCAGGAGCAATTTCAGCCCAATTATAAAAATCCTGAGCTGGATTCATTCAGAAGCTCTATTTTCTCTCTGTCTTTAGCAAGCATGAAGCAAGCTAATTGAAAGGCCCATAATTTGAACCAATCGCCGAGAGCCTGCTTGTGGGTATCCTTTCGCCTTTGATCTAAAGAATGCCCCGTTGAATAAAAGCCATAGCTCAAGCAGTTGAGCCCAATTGAGCCTGTTCAAATTTCATGATGTCCACATCAACCCCTTTTTTGCTTTTTTTGAGACAATTTGGGATGGATTTTTCATCTCTGGACTGTTAAAAAGATTCAAGTTCAGCTTGTTTTGATTCAGTCTATTTTGCATCGAAGCATTCAAACTCTTACTTCATGCAGCTATTGCTCTATGCCTTCACGCAAATTTATGAAACCATAATCCGTTCTTGCAGCTAAGCTTTGTGGGCTACTGCTAGATTATTGATATCTGTAAGATAGTTGCGAAATCAAGCCCATTTCCTTTATTCTAATTAAACAAGTGTGCTGCAGCTAGTCAGATTGAATTGAGGCTTGGCAATCCAGATTCCGAACCAGGGCCTCTTGCATTATTGTCTGAATATCGAATCAAAATGTCTCTAAGATGTGCAGGGAGTTCTCAGAGATGACAGGGAGGAGGAGATGCATCTATCTATCAAAACAGAGGGATATTTGCAAAGGATGATTGGCATCATTTCTGCGAGCAAAGTTCTATGCCCGCACCCAGTACTGCCTCGCAACTCTCCGCACCTGTAACCTGAGCAATAATTGTGAAAAGGATAAACCAAATCTAGGTATGGCACAGCACAATGTTTACAAAAAAATTCTGCTGATTCCGGCGGTGCAGCCTTCTCTTGCATGCCCAATCCTGCCAATAGGTCGCAAAATTGAAGGCCGGGAAAAAATTCCGCAAGTAGGGTTCTTGCAATTTATAGCCTCCCTTTTGCCTCCTATGCCCATCTCAAGTTCATTGATATTGAAGAATCAGTGGGGCTTTTATGCTATCCCAGCTTGATTTGATAATTGCCCCTTTGGGCACTGCAGTGGGAACAAAACAAATTTGCCTTCCAATTGGTTTTCCCAACGACATTCCCACTAAAGAAGAACTCAAACTCAAACCTCACATAATCAGGCCTATTCTAGAGTTGAGAACAAAAATTCTACAGCTAAATTTTTAACATTCTAGCTCCCAAAACATGATGCATAGCTATAGTTTTTCGAGCCAACAGTAGATTTCTAGCCCCATAGAGGTGTAAGATGTTTGGTGCATCCCACATACCCCCTAACCACATGGTACACATTTGCATTTGGTTTCTTCCTCCTCCTTTGCATGCTAACTCTATCAATTGTTTGCCCACAAATATATGCAATAATTAGCCCTTATGCCATTCAAATTATGGTTTCGTCCTGCAATGCGAACTCATCTGATACATTAAAAAACGAATTCCCTTTATTTTTCATTTCTTCCTTACAGATTAATCTTTGCAAAGATTTTTCTAAATGCGTCTATGGCAAAAGACTACACACTAACCCTACGTTTTACCAAATTTCTCCATCCTGAAAACCTTGGACCCATAATCAAATGCGAAATCTGCCATCATAAAGCAATCTTCATCTCGTTCTCATCTCAAGTACTCTACACGGGTGAAATATCCATAGCATAACATATTGCACTGTCTATGCTACCAACCAAGGAACTTAGTTTTTGTATGAGGAACTTCAACAATTGGCTCAGGTTTTCCCTTTCAACCCACTTCAAGTTAAATGTACTAGATCCTGCTATACCTAGTCTTCCTCCATAACTATACCTAGATTCCACTATCTCGATAGTAGTTGAAGGGATAAATCAAAAGGCCACACATGAGCAATGTTATTGTTGTTGTAGATGGAGTCCCAAGCCATAAATTTTAGTGATCGAAAACCTTGCTTGGGTGATGGACGAAAATTTGCCACCCAGAAAAGAATGAAAAAAAAGTAATCACTGCAAATATTCATCTAAAGTTCAACCTATATTAAATGTCATGCTCTATTCTCTGCTCGAACAAAATGATGCTATCATATTCACCCTTGATAGAATAAGCATTTGAAAATCCATTTCCTCGAACTTTTTAAGCTTGAAAAAGTCACGCAACGCATCTATTGTTCATGCATATGTGTCATATTTAAGTGGAGTTCAGATCATCTAAAGGCATCGCTAATAAAAGTCTATTCATTATCTTAACATCTCTAATGAACCAAAGATCACGAAAGTAATAGTAATACGTGGACTTGCAAAATAATTATAGACTATTTAGAATTAAAGTCGATATTTACATCTTCGCAAATTCTCAAAGATCAACTCTCTATTTTAGCCTTAAGCACTTGCAAACTACAGCTTCTAAAGCTTATACAGCAGTCAGTGCCGGTTTCGGCCGGCTACCAAATTTTGTATATATATATACAAGTTTTTGTACTATGAGGGGTTTATCGCGAAGAGGTGTACTACAAAGGAATTTTGCAAAGTCAACAAATCGCAAAGACTTTATTAACCTCGTTGTTTCTCCGAAAGTAGTTGTACTATGAGTAGTTGTAAAATCAATGATTATAGGAGAACGCCATCTTTCGCATAATAATTTCAGCAAAAAAACGTGGTTAATCCATCCTCAAATTGATCGAAGATAATGTCCCTATATATAGGAAAAGCACAAAACCTTCTTATTTGGTTTTCTCCCTTTACTATTAAAAATGCTAATAATATGTACCTTTCCTCACATTTATGCATAGATATATTTTTTTTGATGGTCACGTATACAATTCTAATTTTCTCTCCCAACAGTCATTGTAGTTTTATATGTGTTTTGAATGCCTACCAAATTAAATATATCCATTGACAACCTCAAGTACCCAATATCAAGAAATTATCATGGCAACTTTTTAAGCTATCCTTACTTTATGATGTGAATATCATGTTCAAGCAAACTATAATATTATTAGCTCCTTTCCCATTCCAATAAAAAAAAAAAGGAAGAAGAGACGCCTTCTAAGCATGATGGATTGTTTCTTAATTCTACATCAATCAATTCAACATCAATTTGAGCTTCTTTAAAAAAGTAGAAGGTGCATGAAAACATTTGTACAAATATTTTAGCAAGATAGAAGTAAAAAAGTCACTCCATTCAAAGAAGGTTAAATTGAAAAGGCAAGCTAAAATTTGAATTAAATCCGGAAGTCGAATTATAGCCGAAGAAGCCAAAGTAAAAATAGCATTTAATTTCATGATGTCGAGAAAATACATGATAACAACATCCGCGAACCTACCAAGTAGTTCCACAACGCCTAATATCGCGACAAAGGCCATGTTTTTTACATGGTCATATTTAAAACAAATTCAAGGTTAAGCGATTTTACTTAGTCACAATTGCTACCATTTGCTAGCATTCTAAATTATCCAAGGTTGCAATTGAACCGAAACCCAAAAGACAATAGTGGTTGCGACTTTGCATTGCCACTCAAAATCAAGACCTGTGAAACAATAGTGATATATTATTGAAATCACTTGCAAACAAAAGTTCAATTCCAACGCGGGTTATCATTTTTCCTCGTTAGTTTTGAAGTGAAGTGCTTAGCTTAGTTTTCCATTGCTAGTAGCGTACCAATATGCTTGTGACTCATTCAAAGGGTAAATCTAAACAACAAGTTCCTCACATGTGCCATCGCACATGCAAAACACACAACATGGTAGGTGGCACCATCCTAGTGCCACCTCTTTGAGTGTGTATTGGCAAACATTCGAGGTGTTTATTCACACTAATTGACCACACTAGTTCACACCTAGCCGAGGTGCTTATTCATGGTGACTTAATGGATGTTAGCCAACTTGTATAACATTTTAGGCCAACTTGCATAACATTTTAGGTTATGTTGTGTGTTTCAGATCATTTCAGCATGTCTTTTCAGCATGATGTTCAGTAAATTAAAGCATCTAAGGTCCAAAGCATTGTGGAGTTCTCTAAGCACGCTTGTTCAACCATTAAATTTGTGGTGTCTTAAACCGGATAAATTATTAACATGTTGTTTTAGTTTTATGCAATATTGGACGAGAAATGCATAAATATCGACGATGTATAAGGCAATCTTAAGAAAAATAGTTACCATCCAAGGAGAACTTACGCACCCCTTTAAGTGGCAAGGTCAATGTGCATATGGAAGCCTCGTGGACGTCCAACTATAAGTCCAAAGTTGGAACTGAAAGGGAGTGTAGGCTTTATAAATATCTAGATTTTCAACTATAAGTCCAGCGCTGGAACCGGAAGGGAGTAAGGTTCGCTTTGAAAAATATCTAGATTTTCAAGTTCATGGTGGTAGACATGCAATGGACTCCTAAACTCAATAAGCATACCTATCGATGTGATAAAGAAATTTTAATAAATCGCTAAAATTCCGTAGGAATAGATCCTATTTATTAATATGATCATTAGGGAGAAGTTCCATAAGGAATGGTTGAAGTCTTTCCATATCAATGTTGTCATCCTCAGGTGGTAACGCTATCAAGAATGTCGATAGTAAGTTCGACCGACTATCGTCTCTTGCATCTTAGTAAATTAACAAACCGTATGCGTGACTCCTCTAGATAATTTCCTTAAAGACGTTTTTCCTTCCCATATGCGTAGCTGGCGACCCACATCTCCGTTAAAGGGTACGTGAAATATGGATCATATCAAATATGTAAAGCTCAACATTAAAGCTTTTCAGCCATGTTCAATAAATTCCAAATGAGTTTCTGTTCTTAGGTTTGTCAGCAGAAGAACTGAAAGCCAAAGTATGCTCTAAGCATTCTTCTTCACCCGCAGTTCTAATCCTCGTAAGTATTAGATCCATGTTGGTAGCAGAGTTCGCGTTTTGCTCTCCGTAAACAATGTTCAGTTTTCTTCTTTCATCTCCATTGCGGCGGAGGTAGAATCAAATCCATTTTATGCCATCACCGTTATATCTATAAAGAGATAACTTCGGACCACCATTTCTGTGATGCGCTTTCAAAAGTAAAATTATTACGCTATGTTCACCGTAGGTAAGTAATCATCAAGATCGGTCCTCCTTTGCTTCCAATTCACCGGATGATATCGACTTAATAAACCCATTTAAGCGCATTACTATTTCCAAATAAACGCCGTAATCGGGGAACGTAGATGATCTATCTTTTCGAGTGGTTACAATGTGCCTTCTAGGCCGGTTGCCAGTAGCAGCCATGGCTGAGGATCCGAATGAAAAGCCGCTATAGGATTTCTATCAAGCAAAACCGTGCACCAAGAAGCGGTGATCATGGGTGGTTTCCCCGCTAAGCACATAAATATAATCATTGAATGATCCGAATCGCGTCGCGCTATCCCGACGCCTAACTAGCCCATGATACATTTACAAATATCCATCGACCCTTTATATTCAGCGTCTCCGAAAGTAATAATACATATGTTTATGATGCAATCTGGATGGTTTCGTTCCGTTGTTGTCGCCATTATTCCCAAAAGAGAGGTCTCCGGGCTTCTTCAAACGTTATCATTGAAACATTCTCACCATTTGTCATATTTCAATAGAACGCTTTCCGGTTTCAGTAAACAAATTAAGTCGGCCAACTGGTAATTCATTTCGCTTCTGCTTTCAGCATTGTTTCATCCTGTTTGTGCTTTACCAGCTTCCACCATTTAACTAGTCCCAGTTTTCACTATCAGTCGATACGACTAACGGTAGTTTCATGTGCAATAAGGAATTTCCTCTACGCAGAAAGTTTCATCCTGAATGTCGTGAAAGAATATCTTTTAGCGGATCGGCAACCTAAATTATTTCTTAGTCCCTTCCGACTCGCAGCCTCCAGCTTTATCCTTCCTGTCAGGAAAGCTCTTCAGTCTCAAGACGATGTCTCTAATCACTTCCAAACTAAATGCCAAGTTTCCAATAACAATAAAAGAATCTTTTGCATCCATCAGTAAATTGCATGCTATGAGATCTTTTGTATAGGTAAATGTTTACATAACCTTTGAATACATTATTATGTCAAATCCTAAAGGAAAAACATGCATCTTTGTAATAGGCATAAAATAAATTTTAAAAATCTGGTATCCAGTATCGTCATTATTTTTGATCTGGTTTTATCGTGGAAACCGATCACACATATTCATTACAAATACCCACATTGTTTAACCCGGCAAGATGGGTCGTAGTCTAGAACTATCCCGGTAACCGGCCATGCCCATACGCTTCGAAAGCGTCACTGCTAAATTATCCCAAGGGAATGGTTCCGCATAATGCAGTCGGCCTCGAAGGATTATAGCTAATGATTACCGACGCAGAGAAAGAGGGAGCTACGAAATTACGCGCGGTTCAAGTCATTCTTAATTTAGTGTAATCACTTATTTCAAAGTTGCCAAAAACATAAGAAAATAACCATCTCCTCGAAAAGGAAAAAAGAATCTAAGGTAAGAACACTCCGAACAAACAGGAAAACATTACCCAAGCAATACGTAACTGAAACGGTGAAGCAAATAA